>JARVGP010000443.1:0-44188 GCA_029876185.1 Mansonella ozzardi | reverse complement strand
TAATAATAATAATAATAATAATAATAATAATAATAATAATAATAATAATAATACTATTAATAATAATAATGATAATAACAACAACAATAATGATACTAATAATAATAATCTAACACTTTAAATGTTTGTTATTTTCTTTTAACATACAAGTATCTTATCAAATACTTTTTTTTTCTTCTTAAATTTCTATAATTCTGAAAGAGGAAAAAGGTAAACCTGAAGCTGAATTTAATTCAGTGATAGCATAAAGGTTTTCAAAATTGCAACTTTCACTGGAAACTAACGATGTAAGCATACTTACTGGTCCCATACTTGCATTCAATCGTGCTCCATCAGAGTAATACCACGAAAGTGATAATTGCTTACTGGAATGTCTACCTGCAAGATTAATTCATTTAAAAAAAAAACAGATCATTCGAATAATTGATGAATTCAAGTCTTTTGATATCTACTTTTACGCACTTATATATGGTTAACCTAGAATTTCATGAAATTCCATAAAAAAGTTATTTGAAATATCTCAAAGTGTTCAAGATGTTGTAAATAGTAAATATTAAAAGAAAAAATTGAGTGACAAATGAAAACCCGCATAGATATCAATGGGACAATAATGCGAGTCGAATGGATATTGCTTCAAATTGAATGGACAATGAATTTCCAACTCATAACTGAAATAAGTACTATTACGACAAAACTGGGCTAATGAACTTTTTCAGCTTAAATTTTATTTCAGAAAACAGGAATACAAATGATTGATTAACAAAATGCTAAAAGAAAATTTGAAACAAATTTTCCAAAATGTAAACTTAAACTACGAAATGTACGATAGATAAGAGAGGAGCAATAAGAGAGAAAATATTTCTTATCGCCATTTATAAATTAGTGATTAGAGATATTTATACTGATCATACAATTAATTTGATAATGTATATGATTTAATCAGAAAATAAAAGTTAAATGAAAGTTACTCAGATAAATAAGAGTTTTTTTTTTTTCTGCCTTACAATTGTTAATTGGAATGGTTCTTTTCCACTATCTCAATAACAAATAAATCTAACGGTGGTGTCAATATTATTGTGTAAATAAAAGTTCATAAATTTTAAGAAAATTTCTGTTATAATTGATTAAAAGAAGCTTCAAGTTGAAGTTTATTGCAGCTATCAATTTACTATACTCAAGACAGAAAAGATGATGTAAAAATGAAACTTAGTAAATGATAAATATTAACTTTGATCGAGTAGATGTGGTGCCATCAGATGCTGAAATAATAATTCGATGCGTATCTTTTGGTCGTACCTTATTACCAGTAAGTTGTAAATCGCTAAATGGATAGAGATACTGATCATATGTGGCAATAACTGAACCAGGTGGTCTACCTGATTTTTCCATTACCATTAACAGAGAAATGGATGCTTTAAAATTCTGTAAATGTATTAGCTAATTAAAAGTAATTAAATGCTGTTTTTAATTTTTTTTTTGTTGTTTGCCAATTAAGATTTTCTTCTTCTTTTTCTTCTTCATAAGATGAAATCCTGAAAAGCTTTAAATATAAGTGAACTGTTTCGATGAAATAAAAATTTCCAAAAGAATAAGTTTTGTTTGTAAGAAATTTAATTATATTTTCTAGAAAAGAGAAAAAATTGTCCTTCGAATTTTTCCTGATAAATTAGAACTAAAATGTGATTACTTGACAAAGAAGTAAACATTAACCTACGAGAATTAAGCAATGAAAAGTTATTGTTACAATTGATTAATGCAAGTAATGTGCACTAGCAGTTATTGTTGGAAGAAAAAAATCTTTTTTTTTTTATTCAGGGGAAAATTGTGGACAATTTGATTGATTGATTTACCGATTTTATGAGACTAAAATCGCTAATTGATTCAATTGTCATTCCGATTTGTAAATTTTTCCTTCCTGAAAAAGGAAAAAGTCTGAAAATATGTTTCAATCTTAACTATTATTTGTTAATAATTAGCTGTACAATGCTAACAACT
This sequence comes from Mansonella ozzardi, assembly GCA_029876185.1. Classification (NCBI taxonomy): domain Eukaryota; kingdom Metazoa; phylum Nematoda; class Chromadorea; order Rhabditida; family Onchocercidae; genus Mansonella; species Mansonella ozzardi. The sequence continues at coordinate 42,193 of JARVGP010000443.1, read as the reverse complement.
AAAATATGAAAAAAAAGTTGATGGACTAACAATCAGATGAAGGTTAAGTACTTATATAATGAAGGAATTTTAAGAGCGCCTAAATTACCTAAATTTGAAATATTGCAAATAAATTGCAAATAATCAAAGACATTGATTTGGTTTAGGTTTACTCGGTGGTCTTTTTGTGAAAGTTTAAGTTTTTTTTTTTTTTTAAGTGTCTAAACTTTAAAAGTACAATTTAAATTAATGAGATCCCTTTCTTTTTATTTTTTTTCCTTTTTTTTTAATTTTTATTTCGTTAAAAATGATAGTGAAAATTTTTCTGGAGTTAATTAGTTACACTTCAGTAAATAAAATGAACAATTAATTAAATTCATTTAAGATTATTTGAAATAAAAATTATCACACCTTCTTTACTGCTATCAGTTATCGTTGATTTTATGGTTATGTTACGATTTGTCATAGCGATTACTCTTCCAAATGCCAATTTAACAATAACGATCATACAGACGATAAAAGTTTGTATTGCAAATTGTTGCATATGGTACGCATAAAAGCAATAACTAAAATTCAGTTTTATATCACAATTTATTTGATAGGCATTTTTAATTAGTTTGGAAAATTTTAATTTATTCAATTTCATTTTATCCTAAAATATTTCTTTATTCAACAATCTGTAATTTAAAATAAATCAATAGAAATTTTATTTAAGTTTGAAAAAAAAAACTAATAAAATATTTTAGGAAGGTATTATCTTCAATAGAAAAAAAGAAACACAGATTCCTAAAAGCCGACAATTTGATAGTAATTAAAAATTTGAAATAAATATACACAATCGCTTGGAAATTAAATTTTGTATGCTTTTCACTATCAATGTAAGAGAAGCAAAATTTTGAAATTGAATATGAAAAACAAAGGAAGAAGTAAAAACTGCGAAGTAAAATGACAACTGGAAAATTTTCCTTTTCTTCAGATTTTTGTTAATAATGAGATGAAGATGCGATAAGATGTATTCATCAGGTTCAGTATATATGAAAAATGCTAGTAGAATTATACAAAGTAAAGTTTGACGTAGACATATAATTTCATATTTACATCGGATTCTTCATTAGTTTTCAAAGCTTACAAAAAAAAAGAAAAAAAACTAATCAAAAGAAATGTAAAATTTTATGCTATGATACACTATAATACATGTATATATATATATAAATTAATGAAGAATTTATTTTTTCTACACATCTCTCTCTCTATCTATCTATATACATATATAGAAATTAATGAATCTTTTTTACACATTTCTCTCTCTCTTTCTATATATATATATATATATATATATATATATGATAAGTTATTAATAAAAAGATGTATATCTACATCTTTTTTTTTAATTTTGGTTCTGTCATTTCAAAAATTAATTGATAATAGCTGCTAGCAGTTAATAGAAAACTTCTGGTTCTGCAAGTTGAATAAAATTATGTTGTTGAAATAAACTAAACAACACTTTGCAATTTTTCTTCACTGATCCTGCCAGCTATTTTCTTAGTTGTTCTACGATTTGTATCTGACGATTAATATTGATCATGATTTGTTCAAAGATGGAAAAGAAACAGCAAGCAATAACTCATTCAAAACGGTTTACTCAATAAATTTGAAACACCTCATTTAAATCGCTTTTTTTCTTCTCTTTTTGAAGAACTGAAGTGCTTGAAATAAAAAAAAAAAAGAAAAAGAAAAAAAGAAAACTTAACAACAGTTGTTATTAGTTCAAATTTGCGCTTATCGAAATTCAACAAAGGTTAAAGTAAACAAATTGTATGAATAATAATTTGAAAAAAAAGAGAAAAAGAAAAAAAAGGTAAAAAGAAAATTTAAAAAGGAAGAAATTTTTTCAGATATTTTCCTTGATAAAAAATTTTCATTTTGTTTTTTGCTTTTAATCTAAAATGATTGATATAATGAACGAAGCCAAATTTTATCAAAATGGTGAAAAACACTGAAATTGTATGAAAATGTGGAAGGAAAATAAAAGTGAGATAAAAAAAAGAAAAAAAAAAGCAATTTCTTTATAAAAAAATTATTGAAGAAAGGAGAAGAAAGAGAAAAAGGAGAAAATTAAGATTCAACAAAATATTCGCTTTTTTTCTTTCATTTAAAATTAAAATGCAAATCATTTAATTAAATGATTTGCACTTTTTTTAAATACCTTCAAACTATACTAATATTATATAATAGTTAATAGTTTATATGAAAGTATAAGGAGAAGAAAAAAATGTTTAAAATGTTTTGTTAGGGAATAAGTTGCTTTATCATTATCTTTTATCATATCACATAACTAATCGCAATTTTTACGAATACTTCAAAAAATTTTTAGCATTGTATAGATGTCTATGTGGGTGTGTGTAAGATATGATTAGTTGGCAGAAAAAAAAAAAAAGAAAAAAGAAAATGCAATAAGCATACTTTTCAGAATACTTTTGCAATTAACAAAAAAGAGATGTAAATTGCAAGAAACAGAGCCCTCCTTTAAAACTTTTTTCTTATCGCTTTATCTTAAATGAACTTAAAAAGAAAAAAAAATTAGCAATTACTTTTTTTTTTTTTACGGTATTTAATAACACCGTTTAAACGTTGAAAATAAATATGACAACAAAGCAATCACAAAAAAGCATTTTTGCAATGATTGGGAGAACTCTCATCTGGTAAGTTGCTCATCATTTTCAAATTTCGATTTGCTTCAAAAACCGCCTCTTTTCTTGCATCATCCATCAAGCTATTCCAGAAGCATCTTATCTGATCCTTTTAGCACAAATCATTTACAAAAATGAAATGAATTATTGAATGCATCTAAAAACTATTCCCAGCAATTTTGCACCTTATACTAAACCTTAGATTGCTTGCTCATTATTGAAACTTTTTATGACTTACTTAAATTTCTAGTAAGATTTGCAAAAAAAAAAAAAAAAATTCTTAAGTAATAACAAATGAATTCATGAAACATTTAATCTTTTTTTAGCAGAAATGTCCTGTACACAAATTACCAATAATTTTTGCATTTTTATAATTAGCTAAACGGTCATATTAGTGATAAATTAGCTAATCAAAATTGTATGAATAAATTTGCTGCACAAAATATCTTGACAATCTACCCCTAAAGATACGTAAGATACCTTTGTTTGAATTCTATCACAGAAGAAGTTTGCTAAGATATCAGAGTATAATTGATTTTCGGAATGGTAAGATACACTGAACTATTGTTTAAACGCTTCACTTTTTTCATCTACAATCAAAAATGCTTTTATTCTTCCTCTCTCCAATTTTTCCAAACATCTTTTTTAAAAACATAATTATAAATTTCATATGTTAACTTTCAGTTCATAATTCCAAAATTAAATGCTAAGATCAATTATGGAAATATATGATCATATCTTGCATTTTTATTGATTTGCTTTTAATTTATTTAAATTTTGTTTTAATGTGAAATAGTTGAACTTCTTATTCTTTTTTGACTTTTGCAAAAATTTTCTTACTTCGCTGTTTCCGTCACTATGCTGTTTTAATCAGTGTAGTTATTTTCATTTATATATTATAAAAGCAATGAAATTATGACTTTTTTCGATTCTTTTTCCGGAAATGTCAATAAAATGTGAAGACAGACGAATATACAGGAATGATTGAAAACGTTCAGAATTTATAAACAAGACTTATGTAATATTACACTTTTCGAGTAAACAAATACATCTTAATTTAGATTTCAATTATGTATCACAGCTATAATATTTCTAGCCTGCCTGAGACATGAATAATTTCTTCTTTTTTGGATTTATTTTCTCCTGAAAATGAGGATTCTGGCTGTCTCTTAGACATTTCCGCATTAAGATACTGCGTATGAAGTTTTCTGATAAGATCCAATGTTTTCATTGATATTCGTCCTTTTAAATCATCAAAATTATCATTATCATTGACAGTGATAATTTTAGTTGATTCTGATGCAGTCACATTTTGCTCATCGCCTTTATAGTTATCATTCATCACATTGGACAATGATGTCGCATTTTCTTCTGAAAAATAAATAATTCATTCATTACCAATTTAAATCATTTAAATAACTTATTTGAAATACTTAAATAAAATCTGAAATATCGCTTATAGCTAAAGCTATTTTAAAATAACAAAAATTTGATTGCAAAAGAAGCGAATGAATAATCTGAAACAAAAATATGCTGAATCACTGAAATCAGAATTGTTTACTTGAAACTTCACATTGATCAGATTTGTTTAGATTACCTGCTAGTGACCAATTATAGTTATCTAATGTCCTAACAATGCTGCACATTGAAAGATTTATTGCCACCGAGCTTTGATTTAACTCATTCTCACGTGAATCATTTCTGGAAAGTGTGAAAAATTACTTTCATGTAGAAAATCATTTTAATAAATGTTTTTCTTCCTTAACTGAAAGTGATTTTTAATGGTTGCATTAAAATCTTAATATTATGGAGATTAACTAGAAGAACTTTGCGTTCGATTCATTTCTATATTAATTACAATTGGTCCGGAATTAATAAGGGATAATTGAATGTCGCAAAAACTTATAATTTGCAGTTTCTGAAAGTGAATGAAAATATTCCAAAACACAAATTTAAAATCAAAACTTACTTTTCAGTTATTATTTCGACATTTGCTTCCACTGAAAATTATAAATTTATATAGCATTGGTCCTTTTTTTTTAGCTAATTAAACAGCTTTTTGATAACTTCAATACTTTAAAAATGGCATATGTTGCAAAAGAAAAATCTCTATGCGATTTAATTGAATAAAGAAATTCGACCGGAATTTGTTTAGTCAGTTCGAAAACTCTGACTTCAGTGATAATCCATAAGAATTCTATTCTTTTGCTCCATGCCATCGCAAAGAAAAAAAATCGTATGCAAGTTACATTTGTAAAATTATTCATGAAAGTTTTTAAAGTTTTGATAAAGTTTTATTTGCATGAAAACGGTAAGTCTTTTATAAGATTAATAAGCCTGGAATAGTTATACTGCCATTTAATCCATTCCCGTTAATAAAGTTTGCCAGCGAAAGTTTAAGTGATGCTTTCATCTCATCCTACAATTCAACTGCGGTATTTTCCTATGCCATCACTATTTACTTAAGTTTTTAAAACTAGTATTCAATATAGCAAAGATATAATTTCGTGCTAATAAATTAGAAGTAAAAATTTACCAGTAATAGCGATGAAGATAATAATGATGATTGATTGGAGAGAAAAGTACATGAAAATAAAAACTTTTTTTTAATTAAAATTTTAAAGTTTAATTTAGAAAATCACTTTTCAGAAAACATATGAAAATTGGGAAGGACACAAAGAGGCGGTTGAGTGTTGATTGTAAGTGAATATGATGATGGACAACTGATGATGTTGTTTGCGATTATTATATTTCAACCGATATGGATCATTAGCAAGAGGACAGTCGGGCACTCGATCCATTCGTTATTATTGTTGGTCTAAACCGGATCCTGTTCCTAACCTGTTGAAAGTTCCCCACCGCTTGTTTGTTTATTAAAATTATATGCACAATTGTTACATGCATGTAAATATTTTACTGTTAATCTTCAGTTCATCCAATTTTTAGATTTGTTAAATTACAAATTACATTTATGTTGAAAAAAGATTGAGAAAATCGTAAAAATTTTAATAATTTAAAATACTAATTACAACAGCAAGTAAGTCACAAAATTCTTCGCCTCTTTTTTTTTTAATAACAAGAAAGATATAAAAATGTATGTGGTCATATTATTTCAGTCCACTTTGATCTTTTAAAATGAATAAAACTGGTTCAAGTTTTATAGCTGTAGAAATTTGTACAATTTAATGTCATCATGTAAAATTCAATTTTTCTATTAAATTTAGATCCCATTGATGTGATTCTTTTTTCTTTTGGAAAAAAACCTGTTCTTTTTTTAGTGAAATTTTTCAATTATATTTTGGATAATTTTATCGATAAGTTAGTTCCTTCATCATTTTATTACTAGCCATAGAATTAAAAAAAAAAAATCGTTTAAAAATTTATTTTACTTCTGTCATAAAAATTTATAGCAATAGAACAAAAATAATTAACACATATGCTATATTAAAATATCGCTTTTTAAATTGAAATCTAAGTTAATAGCAAATTGTTTGATTATAATTAGTAATATTAGTAATTAACATAATTAAATCTTATCAAATAAATTGAATTCAGTGTCTCTAGCAAAGGATAATTTTGACAATTTTCAACTAATGATCAATGATTTTTCAGTGACCATTGAGGAATTAATCATAAATTTTGTAATAATGAGAACAAATAACCATAAAGAAATTAATTTAGTTCAACCGATGCAATTTTAAAAATGGTAGCTTTCAAGTAAACTATATTAAAAATTAAATTTAAAAAGACAATTTGAATTTTTCTTTCTGAAATTTAAAATCACAATATTTTCCACTTTCTTGCACATTCAGAAGATTTTTTTTTTTACTTCTGAAGTTGGATAGAATTTTGTAATAATAACAATGCGATTGCATGACAATAAATGCAAACAAATTTTATCCAGTAATTTCAGCACAAACATTTAAATGAAATAACATGATAATAGTAACTAACTCAACAATGAATTTGAGTGGTGTAATTTCTAAATTCTAATTAAAAGATTCAAAGTGCTATTCACGCAGCACCTGTAAATGACAGGAAATGTCAAATTGATTTAAAAAGAATCCCTTAGTCTACTGTAATCATTTGTAAAATTTGAATTAGTTAATCCGATTAAAATTCTTTCATCATTTGCTGTTAAATTTCCAATAATTTCGAAGGCTTCATGATGATACTCGTTAGATTCGATAGTTTTTTCAGATGTAGTATCGGGCAGGCAACCACTACAAATGATCTGACCGTTTGCTGTTAAACCCATAATGACCGATAACAAATGTTCGACTATTCGTGAATTATTGTCTGTCGTATTAGCAATTATGAATTCACCATGTGCGGTTAAACCGGTAATAACTTCATTGCTGTTAGTGTGCTTAACATCTCGTTCATTCAAATTTTCCGGAATTTGGGACATCGGTAACAAAGTATTTCCTCCACCGATATTCATCTCCCAAAGCATGCTGGATTCATTTTGCTGATTGTTGTTCAGTTTTTTACTGATTGACATGCTTAAACCATCAACAATTACATGTCCATCTTGTGTCAAGCCCATTATAACCTGTTTCCCTGAACTTTGATTATTGTCATCAGTAACAGCTTGATTAACATTATCAGCGATTTTTGTTCCAAGTGAATCAGAGCCAGAATTTTCAAAATTGAATAAATTATCAGTAGTACAACCAAATAACATTGCATGCTGAATGTTCCCTTGTTGTAAAAAATCAGGAAGCATTTCATCATAATGATGAATGTCAGTTCTATTTCCGTCAAAATTCTTCGAAGTCGTAAAAGATGTTTCGAAACCAGGATTAAAAGTATAGTTCGTGCTATCAAATGATGTTTCATCTGAAAAAAGATATCCATTATATGACGAATCATTGCAGTTAATTCTTTGCTGTATCGGTTCATGTTGTTTTAGATAGTTTGACATATCCGAATGAGCTTCAAATGATGGAAATTGTTCGGGTTCATTTAACGTAATAGTTGGTACGAGATTTTGTTTTGTGTTATTTGTTACGGGTAAAGTGAAATCGCTATTTCTAGAAATCAATGATTCGTTTGAATGGGTTGTTTGAATTGATGTTTCATCCATTTTCATCACGTATGATGAATTAGCTGCAGGTGTTGAAGCAGTTTGTGGCGTCACATCGATTGATGTTGTCTGGTCTGAAAAACAAAAAAGTGAAGAGATGAGGCAATTTTCCCGAAAAAAATCTTTTTTTTTTTTTGAATTACTCTTTATCTATATTTTTCTCTGGCCGTTTTCACTTATTGCTATGTTTCTGATTCAGTTAATTTTAAAAAAAAACATTTTCAAAATTAATTCAAAGTTTTCTTACATCTAGAGAATTTCGAAAATAACTAATGTGAAGTGAATTTAAAATTTCATCATCAATTTAAATTCATTTAAATAAACAAATTACATGGAACTTACGATTAGGTGATTTAATTAATTGAACTTTATAGAGAAATTTACGGTGACGTACATCAACTACTGAATCTTCTTCTTCCTCCTCTTCCTCCTCTTCCTTTTCAACTGAAACAAATGCTATTTAGTTCGTTTTTCTTTTTTTTTTTTTTTTTAAATAATTAGTCAGGCTAAAGTTGAAATCATATTTGTATTTTTACTAATTAATATAATGAAATAAAAGATTAAAAGGGAGAAGTTTTAACATTTCAAAGCTTATGTAATTAACAAAAATTCTGAAAAAAGTAAGAATGATTTAATCGTTGTTAAATTCGAAATTGTTATCCTAACAAGCTATAGTTGCACAAAATCACTGAAAGGATGATCAATCAATAAAATAGTTAGACTTAAGATCGATCATATGTTATCATTCATTTATGATATCGAAGTTATTATAGAGGAATAAATGATTCCTCTTAATTAATGACATCAGTGCTTCATTTTTTCATAATAATTCTTGATAATCTCAACTACATTGCATTCTGTCCAATAAATAACTGATCTAACATTTAATATGCTAAATGAAACAAAAAGAAAAGACACACGAAAGTGGGCAGGAAATTTTTTTGATCTAAAAACTTTATGAGTTTTTTTTTTTAAGCAACTTAAAATTATCATTTATGCAAATAAATTTGTAACAACGATCAGCAAAGAATTCACAGAAACTTGAAATGATAATAATCTAAGAAGAAAAAGAATAAAAATGATTACATGGGACATCAGATAATTAACAACAGATAATATGAATTGGTCTAAAATGAAAAATCAATTGTAATAAATTGACTATGAAGAAATCAATCACAAATTTTTCTTCATTATATCCATTGAAAATTGTTAATCAAAAAAAAAAATTATGCAAGTCAGTGACAACTGCACAAATTTTAATAATTAATAGAAGAATTAAAATTTTAATTTATAATAAAAATGAAATTAAAAAAAAAAAAAGATTTACCTTTTGATTTGATATTTTCCGTCATTATTTGTTGAATTGATAATAGTGAAGATTAATTAGTTTAGCGATAATTACAGGAGAAGATATAGTGAGGAAAATTTTAATGGATGAATGAATGAATGAATTGAGTATAAGTTTGCTGCCTTCCTTTATGAATTGATGTTAATAATTTCGAAAATATTTTTAAATAATAATAAAAAAAAGCACACAACTTGCTCTTACAATTTTTGCTTCGCAGTTGAAGTTGAGAAATGAAAAAGTTTGTTTTTTCTTTTTTTCAAAGAGGTGGAACTAAATGAAATCTGCGGAAGAAATGATATATAATATACTTGCAACGTGATATACGTATGTGTGTGTGTGTGTGTCTGTGTGTTGTGTGTGTGTATGTATGTATGTTTGTGTATGTATATATGCCTGTTTGTTTTATTAAAATACTGATCATTCTGTCATTAAGAGCTAATCCTTTGAGTTTTCCACTATCCACACAATAACACAAACACAAACACACACACACACACACATACACATACACGCACACATACATACATAAATGTACGTAAAACAATTTAGAAGGGAAATTTTCTCAATTAAAAATTTATATTACATATTTTGTCTTCTCGAAAATAAAATTTTTGACAGCTTCAAAACATTTTCTTACTACTTTTATTGCTAATACAATGAAATAACTTAAAACAAAAAAGAAAAAAAGTGAAAAAAAATCAACATTTATTTATAAAAATCATAAATGAAAAATTGTTTTAATGGCATCATAAGAATTCTATTCTTATTATATTTTAATTTCAGTATTCAGATTTCACTTTAAATTGCACATACATTTAAGTTTTAAGTTAAGAGATATTTGTTGAATCATTTTTAATGTACGAATAGAATGTTACAGACAAATGTTTTCAACGCTAATATACCTTTCAAGTTTTGTTCTTTCCTTTTTTTTTTCGAATATTACAAACTTTTACTTTTTATTTTTCAAATACTTTGAAAGCAAAAGACAAAGTAAAAAATGTTAAATATATTTTTTAAAAGTGAAACAAAAAGAAAGATAAATGTTTTACAGCTTTGTCTATTGTTGTGAAAAAAAATTAGTCTAATATCCTTTAACAATCTCTATGTGTCATTTGAAAAACATTAAATTCGTAAAAATTTCTTAATTCTAATGAAAAATTTTATTAATTAAAAATACTAATTATGAAGTATATGCTAATTAAAAAATAGTAATACTGTTTTTTTAACTCATCAAAATCGTGTTATTGGATGAAGCAAAAATAATGCTTATCATCATTTGAATTACAGGTAAATAAAGTAACCTGAAATGTATGCTTATTAAATTTCCAATTACTTGGTACAGTAAAGAATTAGAGTTTTTTTTGAAAATTGTCGCTGGGTGAAAATTTTTAAATTTTACTCATACAATTATATTTATTTACTTGCGCACATCAAGCTGTAATTTAATTTATTTTTGTAAGTATATAACTTCTCTTCAAGCGCTTTTTATTATATAATTTATATTTTTGTGGAAGAAAAATAATTTGCTCTTTCCAGTTAAACTTTGAATAATTGCAGCTAAAGGTCATGACCTTGGGATCGCTTTGCATCTTTTTTACAATGTTGTATATTGATTAGCTCACGGATATTCCAACATTTTTCAACAATTTAAAGTGCTACGGAAAAGTTTAGTTGAATTTATTCTTACAACACGTGCTTCCATTGATCGTATTTTTATCATTTGTCTCAATTTGTTTGTTATCAAATTCATCAGAATGAATTTATTGAATTTCGTAATCATGAAACAGTACACATTCGAAATTCTGGTTAATGAAATTTCATATCATAGCACAAATTTATAAGTTAAACTTTTTTGACAATACCAATACTGTACGAAATACTCTACGAAAATTTTTTTCTTTTATCGTACCGAAAAACATACGATAAACTCATTCATTTATTAAGCTCTTATTAAATTATAATTAGTACTAGAATATTAAACTTACAATGAATTTTTAAAATTTGAAGAGAACATTGAATGCTGTAATGGACAATCAGGAAAACAAATATTTATACATCAATTTTTGTTAACTATGAAATTAGCGTACTGATTGCTCATCCAGAATATTCAAATTTTCTTTTTTCAACAAAAAAACAATAAAAAATTACCTTGTTTGTAATCTTTTAACAACAAAAAAACAGTTGAAAGATTTTTTTTTCTTTTTTCTGGACCAATAAAACAAATGTGACACTTAAAAAAGTGAAACGCATGACATTTAATCCTGTGATCTTATTGTATTCCTTAAAATCACAGTAGGACATTTTTAGATGTCTATAAGAAAATGGACTGATTAATAGCCATTTAAGAACATCGAGAAATAATGATAAATCTTCAATTCAGATGAAAACTTTAGGGATTAAAATTTAAAATTGCGTAATGCTAAATTTATCATATTTCAAACTTATTGATTAATCATTTCGTTTGTCACAAATTTTCATTTGTTTTTGTTCCTTTTCTTTTTGTCTTTTAACTGCTAAAACTTATTTTAAATCAAAAACGTGTTACTTTCATTATTCAAAAACGAAACACACTGATAGTTTTACGATAAAAAAAATTTAGTTACATTCATATCTCATTCACTACAATAAGTTATGTTTTAATTTTAGTCCGTTTTTTATTTTTTTTATTAAATTAAATTTTCAAACATTCTCTAATAAATCTTAATGCTATCGATGTGCAATTTTAGCTAAATGGAACTGAATAAATATAAAAAAAGTTTATTGCAATAATAATATGCAGTGTTTTTAAAAAAATTAAATTTTAATCGATATTTCATAGATTAATGGCAGTTTGAATTTCTGTTCATAGAAATTTTGATTGATTGGTCAAAAAAATCTTAGCGAATTTCAAACTTCGAGTGTCATGAATATTTGAAATTCAGCTTTAACATCAAGTGAAGGATTTATATGAAATCTATCATTATATTGAAATTAGAGGTTTAACATCATGAATTAATTTGAAAATTTTTTTTTTTTCATTGATGTAAATAAAGAACGATATCATTTGGAAAGTATATGATTAAGCTATTTGCATTATCTGTAATTAGTATAGTAATTAATACACATTTATATTCTTTTCATTATCAGTACTTGCACGATTGCACTACATTTTTCACTTTCTGTCTAATAAAATTAAATTTGTTTCATGCTCATACATAACACACACATACACACACACAGACACAATACACACTCACATACCTACATATGCGTACAGACACGTGCAGACACACACACAGCACAATACATAAAAGCATATAAAATGCTTGCGAATTTTCATTAAAATCAGCTAGAAATGGCAACATTTGATTTTTTATTTGTCAAATTAAAAAAAAAAAAAAGATAAGTGTTATTAATTCAATCATAATTTAATTCAATTCATTCTTTCAAATTCGATTTATTTTGTCATCGTCGTGCTTAATAAACTTTTGCATTAGTTTAATCAAATTGTAAAGATCGGTAAAACGTACAATGAAATATGAATGCAAGGATCAAAAGAAAATTTTCTGCGAATGTTGCAAAAAAGAAATCAGCGTTGAACAAATATTTTGACATATCGATGATTTCATGCAGTTTCTTTCACTTTCAAATTTGCTCTTTTTTTTCTTTAAAGAAAAAAGCAAATTTTTCATCTTTTGTGAAAACATTTTGAAATGGCGCATAATGACGTGATGACATATATTTATTTTTACGTCAATCAAAAATTAAAACTTTGTATGAATTGCGTTTTTTTCAAATTCTGAGAATCTCACAACAATTGAATTGCTAAAATTTTCATAGTTCGAATTTTTATTTGGCCATTTTAAAATCGCTTAAAAAATTCATTATAAAAGATATTATAAAATTTATTGATATATTTTTGCAAATTTCAAATTAATTTAAATCATTCAAAATTAACAAATTATTATAATTCAACATAATCCAACGAGAATTTCAGCATGTATATTTTTTTAACAATAGAAAATGAGAAAAGAAATACCACTGTATTTGACAGAAATATTTTAAAAGAAGCAGAGAGGAATAAAATGGCTGAATTTGAAATGGATTTTAATATAATATGACGATAATTGAAGGTGTCATAATTATCTGATAGCATCCAATGATAAGTTAAAGGGCAAGAAAAAGAACAGAACAGATTACTTCATAGATTTGTCCTTTATTCCTTCCACAAACAAATTTGAATATTTTTATGTTTCATATTAACAAAATTTGTTCTTTGGGACAAAATGAAAAATTAAGCAAACAAATTTTAACGGAAAATTTGTTTCTAAATTCTATTTAGAATTTCAATCGAAAAAACCTCTTGTGAAATATTCTCTGTTATAAAGTGCAAATTATTTTTTTAAAGATTGACGCCAAACTCATCATGTGCACTTGTAAAGCAATTAACAAGAATTATAGTTCAACTAAACAAATTCAAACATTCATTTGAATTTCATATTATGAATTCATAGTGTTATTATGTCCTTTACCATTTATCAATATTCAGAAATGAATTTTGCTGTTCAATCATATCTGATATATCTTATGTATATATCACTCAATTATGCAGCATCGAAAATAGTAAATTTTATTAGTTTCCCTTTTCTTTTCTTCATTTAAAACTACGGTAAAAAATACTATTTCAATTCAGAATTTCATGTCGATAAGGTTAAATTTATGCTTAACTTTTGAACTTTTGAAACTGATTAAATTGTACCAATCGAAATTTTTAGACGGCATCAAATTTGACCGATTGCAAACAATTTTTCAAATTTTCGATCGAACAATGCATACTTCATTTGAAATTTGATATCTATGAGTGATTATTATTTTTGATTCAGTTCATTTGTGATCCAGGTCATTTGCAAATCATACATTTTCTGAACTTCAAACTATCTTTTCACTCAATATTTGAAATAATTTTATATTTCTTTATGAACAAAAGAAATAATTTTTCATTACATTAAATAAAAAATTCTTGTCCTAATTTTCTATTTGCAAAAAAAAGTTTTTTTAAATTTCTTTTATTGCTTTCTCAAATTTATGCTTTCTTTATAGTGAATGAAATTTTTGGAAATTTATCAACGTTCTGAGGTTTTTGAAATTAAGCACTAATATTATTCGTCAAATGTGAAACATACGGAATGCTTACATTCATTGCAAAGCACTAAGAATCAATTTGTAAAATTGATGAATTTAAAGGAATTATTTCAAACAATTTCAAAAAGACCCATGCTACTGGCATTCCTCTTACATCAACTTTTTCGAATCCTTTTAGTTAGAAATCAATCGTAAAATAATTGATTTTTAAAAAAATTCTTTCCTCTTCTAAAACTCTTTCCTCCTCCATACAGTTTAATGATTTCACTTGTCAATTTTGCTTAAACTGTTCCATTTTATTCCAAGATAAGAATTCAAGCAAATGTATTATTTGTTCAAAATACTATTATTCTCATTTCAAAAAAATTTTAATTGAAAATACTTTCTTAAAAAAAGTATTTAACATCTGAATTTGGACAAACATTTGAATTAAATTTGAACTCATATATATCGTAGTTGATCGTTTATTTAATTGAGATTAATTGAAATTTTGAAATGAAAATTTCAATAGCTGTACAACAATTCTTAATCCACAAATACTCTTGGAAAGTTAGGAAGAACTTTTAGGCATTTAAATTATTCTCAACAGTGTCCTTATCAAACAATTAGAGATTTAAAATTTTATGCTGAAGTAGGTTTATTGCGTGGTCTGTCAGACATTTCTATGAAAAAAAAAAAAAAAAACAAAAATCTCAAAATGTGTAGTTTTTGTTTATTCTAAAATTTCTTATAAATAAAAATTTTAACAATATAATAACAAATTAGAAGTTTTATTTTTCTAGAAAAGTTTGGAAAGATTTTTATTGATGTTACTGTTCGTTGTCATTCTTTTTCCTTCTTATTACTATAACAATTGATTTGTGATGGCAATTCTCAATTAGAATTTTAAATGCAAAAATTTTCCTTATTTTTATAGTTGTGTAGATTTAAAAGAATAAGTAAAGGAAAGTTTCTATATTAAAACTACAATAGTTGGTAAAATTAATTAATGATTGGTAAAAGGACAAAATCAAAAATGTCAGAAAAGAAAAAGAAGACGTCTGTCGAATAAAAAAAAAACCTATTTTCGTTTGTCATAATTAAATAGCACAAAATCAAAATAAAATAAAAAGAAAAAATCACGTAAATTAAATGGCATAACGTTTAATTTGACGTATAACTAATTAGTACGATGACGTATCTATAACAATAAGCCAGATTCCGTTTGTTCATTTATCGCAATTCATTCTCGTCATTGTATGTATTTTTTATTTCTTTCGATGCTTTGTTGCAATTCCTTTTCTTCCTGCCATTCCTACATCTCATTTCAATGTTCTTGTCATCATTTTTGAAATTTCAAATACAGTTTGGTTTATGAATCATCACAAATAGAGAAAGAGAGAGAGAGAGAGAGAGACATACGAAAAGATTGAAATCATGCTCTCAACTCTCAACATTTTCCTCTTCTTTTTCTCCCTCTCCCTCTCTCTCTCTTTCTCTCCAATTTTTTTACTTGCTTACAATATTCCCTCTTAGAGTTGTGCTATTTTTTATTACTGTTCATTTTTAACATCAAAAATTTTCATTTTTCTTTCATTTTCTTAAATAGTTTTCGAAGTCTTTTATTTGACTTTAATTCATTTGTTTTTTTTCGTGAAATTTTAAATGCGAATATTAAATAATTATTAATTTGCTGATTAATACTATTATCTGTTAAAATTTCATTTTATTTCATTATCAATTCTTAATTTAAATAAAACTAATTTAATTGAAATTTTGAGTATTTTTTAAGAAAGTTAGTTGATATTAAATGTCATCACTGTTGCTGTTATGTTTATTTTTCCTTTTTTCTACTAAAAAAAAAAAAAAAGATTCCTTTATATAAAATTACTTTGGAAAGTTTTCTTTGATAATATAAAATATAAAAAAATTTTGTAAAAAAACTTTATTAATACAAACATTTTTAAAAAAATAATAATATAAAAATATTTGTTGAAATTTAAACTTCGTTGAGCGAAGTATAAGTTAAAAAATTTTTAAAAAAAAGAGAAAAAAAAGAAGGGAGAAGATGAGTGAAAATATCTTCACCTGACATTACTACATGTTCATATTTCCTCTTATCTTTTATGAAGTCATTTTTTTCTTTTTAAAATGCTTCGTTGTTACATATTCTTTTCATTTTTAAACAAAAAAAAAAAAAATTTCTACAGTATTTTTTAATTAGACATCTACAAGGAATCTCTCATAATGTTACAGCAATATGATTGGTGTGACATTAAAACAGAAAAAAAACGAAAAAAATATTTTACCTCAAAAGAAAAGTAAAAAATTTTGTTTAATTTTCTTTTTCTGCTTTTTTTTGGCTACTAAAAGAAAGAAAAAATTGCAATGAAATTTTGAGTTTCAATTTATGTCACTCCTTGTTTTTTTTTTTCTTTTTTACTATTTCAAAATGGATGAAATTGATTGTTACGTTGAACTGATCAACTAAAACCTGCAACAGTTGAGGATTATAAAAAATGGATTAAATCAATGAAAATTTTCTCTATACTGTAAGATGTATGTTTGTCAAATGAAACACTTCGTCGAGTAATGGCACCTATGTTTCATAAAACTGGACAAGGGTCTTGAAAGTGGACTGGCGAATAGTATCATATCAATGTTACAAACTTTTGTACCCGAGTTACCTGATGGAACAGGTGCTGCTCTTTCCCGTCCTGTGTTCATTTTGAAAAATGATCAAAATTTGTTGAAATTGCATGATTCATTTGTTTATCAGCTTTCTAAATTTCTTTTTTTTTCATTTTTTACTCCATATGAATGGATATTGTTAGCATCATAGTGTAATCACTTTCGAAATGTCCGGGATGGATTTGATAGAATTTTAACGATATTGCAACAATAATTTGTTAAATGCTTATTTTAAGTAAATTTTAAGTTTTAAGACCGCTTTCTGAATGCCTTATGATAATTAACATAACTTATGCATCATGTGAATATGTTTTTATATTGTTTAATTAATTTGTCGCATTGTCACCATAATATCATAAGAGCATAAATCGATCTATTACTTTTTTTGCGGACTTTTTGGAGATATACTCAAAATCTTCATTTAGTTTTTTGGAAATTTTGGAATTTAATTTGATTTGATAATCCAAGATCAAATTTTAAAGCGTTTTATACAACAATTCAATCAGCAACTGGTGAAATTGGGTTTATCAAAACTGTATAAGATACTTAATTTTTACGATTGACTATTTTGTATTACAATATACATTTGTATTACATAGAGCGCAAACTATGCCTAATTGTAATCAATTAAATGATAAATTAATTGACTGCCATTAATTGATTGCTCATATGATAGGAAGGAGTTTTTTAACTTATTAGTCACTTGCTTATAATTAATGAACTCGATGGGACCATATTAATGATAATAATGTGGAATTGAAAAATGAGCAATGCTAACAGTATTCCAGTGTGTTCATTGTGTGACAGTATGATGACAGCTTCATTTGCTTTATGCTGTGGAAGGCATACGGATCAACATACAAGAAATATCGAGAAACTACTTCAAAAAGAGCAGAAACAATTCCGTCGACAAGTAATTAATTAATAGTTTTGATTAAAATTTGGTACTATGTTTAATTCTTTTGAGCGATTAATTTGAAATGAAAATTGGCAGTGCTGATAACAGCTTTATTAACTCATCAATTCTCTTTGTAATTTGAATCAAGAAGTATAGGTTATTATTGTCAGCAGCAACTGATGAAAATGTTCCGTACTTTCAAGTTATCAAAAAATTTATCTCTAATTTGTACTATTATGTTGTTATTTGGGGAACAGGTGAAAATTTTACTGTTGGGCTCAGGAGAATCCGGAAAATCAACATTTATCAAACAAATGGTTATTATAAATGGTCGTGGTGAATTCACTGCTGATGAAGTACGAGCGTATCGACAACAAATCTATCAGGTTAGCAACCGGATTGATTTCAAGACTGAACTGGAATGGAAACACATATGCTAAATTTTGTGAACCAAAAATTAGGCTAAAATTGAGGTATATAAAACAAAAAAAAGAAAATATATGAAAGAAAGAAATATGAACTTTTTTTTAAACATTTGGCATTCAATAAAAGATGGCGAACTGTTGGTAATGGTTTTATTACTTTCAAACGATTGATTTGAAAACAAAATTCAACGAAATACAGAAACTGTAATTTGCAGAATGTAATTGCGGCAATGAGAGTACTTCTGGATGCACGTCAAAAGCTGGGATATGCTTGGGAGAAGCCCGAGAGGCAAAAGCATGTTGCTTGTATTATGAGGTGAAATTATGTTTTAGAAAAATGAGAACAATCCAAAATATATTATGTTTGGTTTCAAGCAGTTTTTAGGTTTACAGCATCAGATATGATGAGAGGTATTGACCAGTCTACTTTTGCCGAAATAGCCCCGCTCATTCGAGATCTTTGGGAAGACCCGTCAGTCAAGCAAACATATGAACAACGGAATCTCTTTCAAATTGTTAGTTCATTATTTGTAATATTTTTATTCTAATTCGTAAAAATCAATGTTTTAAAAAGATGAAATTTTTGTAATTCATTGTGAAGAGATTTTAATCAAATGTAAAATGGGCTTTATTTATTTAATTAGTAAATTAGTATAATTATTTTTTGTTTATTCTTAAAACTGCTGTATATGATTTAAAGTTGTAATTTTAGTCTGACTCCTGTATGTACTTTTTTAATCATATCAATCGAGTAGCAATGTCGGATTATTGTCCAACTAATCGGGACATATTATTTTGTCGAAAAGCTACACGAGGAATAACCGAACATGTTTTTGAAATACAACGAGTTTCATTTAGGTATTAATTTAAGTAATGTGAAATTAGATATTGACTTCATTATAATTTATCGAATTCATTAAATTGGTTAAAGTTTTGCAGATATCAATAAATTTAAAAGTAATTTTGGTTTTTAAAACCGTTAAAAAAAAATCATTGCCGTAATTTCCTTAGATCTTAATGTGTTTGAAAATGGCATCAATTATAGCAGTAGGATAAGGTTAAAATATATTTTTTAGCTTAAATTTCACTTCTAATTAAATTAAAAATAATTTTGCAGATTTATTGATGTTGGTGGACAGCGATCACAGCGACAAAAATGGTTCCAGTGCTTTGAAGGTATTACAAGTATACTATTTATGGTTGCTTCATGCGAATATGATCAAGTAATTTTGCTTTAATTTGTCTTATTATAATATTTTAATGATTGAAATTTTTCTGAAAATCTTTCTCAATTATTGACCTCATAATTCATGAGCAGGTATACTGTCCAAAATTATATCCTGCTAATTGTTTCTTTTTTCACACTACAGGTAATCCTTGAAGATCGAAGGACGAATCGTCTTGTTGAGTCCCGAGCTGTTTTCGAAACAATTGTTAATAATAAATCATTCGCCAACGTTTCAATAATATTGTTTATGAATAAAACTGATTTACTTGAAGGTAATTTCAGTTCTTTTTCAGGATTTAATATTATAATGATATATTTCCGACGGTTAATTAGCAAGGCATATATTTAATTGTAAGCTATAGCATATGTTTACAAAAATACAAAAAAATAGTAACATCATACCGCGTGTTTTTTCTTCGATAGATACAAGAATGTAATCTTGCAGAGAAGCTTCCAAAATCTGACATTCGACAGTACTTTGCTGATTTCTCAGGCGATCACAAGAATTTGCGTCATGTTCAACTTTTTCTTCTGGATAAATTTGAGAATTGTCGTCGTGATAAACGACGACCTTTTTTTTATCATTTTACGACAGCTGTTGATACGGAAAATATCAGACGTGTATTCAAGGATTGTCGTGAAACTATTCTGGAGCAAAATTTGAAAACACTCATGATGCAGTGATAATGGTGGTGAATACATTGTTAATAAGGGATAAGGAGAAATGGTGATAATGTCTGAATAGACTTATGCATCAGAAGTTTTTTAATTCAATAAAAATTTGATTTCGTATTCTGCATCAGTATTTGTTGATATTGACATTGAAAACTGTAACTCCTAGAAGTTTGAAAATTTGGCATTTTTTGTTTTCCTTCATTTAGTAATTGCATGTGACTCTGAATGGCTTCAACTTATTGTAATCAATGAAATTCTATGATATGAACAAAAATTGCATTTCTGAAAATTGACAATAGCAGGCAAAATCAACTCGTTCAAAAAAAAATCTTTTATAGTACGAGTTAATCATACTGCAATCAGTAATAATTTACGAAAACATAAAATATTAGTGAGCTACTCAATACGCACGCTCAGTACGTACGAGAAAAAGTACGTGGAAACAAACTTTTCGAAAGATTATTTCGATATAATTTTAAAGTAAAGTACCAATTCCTTAAAGTTAGCATTTCCCATACTTAACAATAGTGTTGAGTTCTGAACAGTAATGATATCAATTGGCGCAAAAAGTTCTAGCCAGCTGGATCCTTTCCTGATAGCATAATTTGTAAATATGGAACTTTCCATTTTCGCTCCATATAAATCGCTTTAATGTTCGCAGATTTATTGGGTTGTGACAGAGATTATCTGGATCTGGTAGGAAGCAATTACAGGATAATGTTTGGAAACATGTGTATATGTGTTATATGCACAAATACTGAGAAACTACAAAGCAATTTTGCAATTCCAATAATCTTTGTCACTTTGTTTTCAGCAGTTTTTTCTTCCAATTGATATGTTTGGAATATTAGAATTTCAAACGAGCAATTTTGAATGACCGATATGATAATAAATTTTTTTTTGACTTTATTAAAAAATTTTTCGATTTAATAAATTTTGATTTTGTCGAATCATTTTATCTAAATTAACTCTCAAATCAATGGTAGAACAAATAGAGAATTTTTATGAGAAAGTTTACATTATAACTTTCAGACATTCCGGGAAAACACTGGGAAGTGGTGCCATTCAACTTCGTCGTTACATAAAATCTTCTTAACAATAATTCAAAATAATAATTTTTATTTTATAATTATTTTGCATTTAGTGATAAATGTCCACTATCACGACTGCTCAATCACACCCAGTAATGCACATCACCACCACGGAAGACGGAATGTTGATATCGTAAATCTGAGAGGTGCACACCGAAATACTGAATAAGTGATAGGACTAAATGCGTTGTTTCAAGGCGCAACCACAACTGATAAATAGTTATCATTGCCTACCATTTGGGCAGTGAATTTTCCTCTCTTTGTCTCATTCCGGTTGGTGTCTCATTCCGGTTGGTTAGCAGTGAATCTGTTCCCGGTCATTTCATCAAGATACTGCAGAATTCTAGCAAAAACCTTTAAAACTATTTCATCAAGTTTCAACAAAACATTGCAAAGAAATATATTATTAATTTTTTGATTTGTTCCCGAGAGATCTCAAACTATTCATCGTTCATTTTAGATCGTTCTTAGTGATTCTTTGTTGTTTGTTTTTTTTCTGCCAACTTTTTTCTTGCCTTACTCATTCCTAGCTATCTATTTCAGTGTTTTAAATTTGCTCTCATTTCATAGCGAAAACTTTGATTGATATCATTTTCGAATACTCTTTAATATCGTTCTCGAATACTTCCTGGGAAACAATTTGATACATTTCAGGATCAAATTTTTGTAATGTCTTCGTTTAAAACAATTAGGCTTGGCCAGCAAACGTATGCATTTGGTACAGGTTAGTTAAATTATTTGAAATGTAATGAGAGAAAAAGTTATGATATGATCGTAGTAACCTATATCATTCGACGTTTTAGGATTGCTACGGAATTATACGAGTACTCGAAGTGCGTTACGAATTAATAAAAATACGAAGGTGATAATTCAGGGATTCACTGGGAAGCAGGTTCTATTCATTTGCTTGTTTTACTTCTAAACCGTTGATAATCAGTGAAAAGTGGACAGATCAGGTGGACAGATCACTGTCCAAAAAGTGGACAGATCAGACAGATCACTACTTGTGAATTTGGATATCTTGCAAGCAATACAATATGTATTATCGTATCCGGCAGATAATGCTCAACCCTTCGCACTGAATACTTTGCTGATAACTTTACTGATTCCAGTGATCCATAATGTTTTTGTAAAATAACACTTAAGAATCGAAGTTACTAGATTTGGTGAATGTTCATTGTTTTTTAATTTAGGCAACTTTTCATGGTCAGCAAATGATCGATTATAATACTAATGTTGTTGGAGGTGTTTCTCCAAGCAAGGCTGGTACAATGCATCTTGAAAGGCCTGTATTTGGTACTGTCAAAGAAGTTAGTTTAAATCTTGCGGCTTTTTGTCAGTTTTAGTAGTAGATGGACATTAGCTGCAACTTTTATTGATTTCCCTGTTAGATATATATACTTTTATTGATTTCTCAATATAAAAACATATACATATAAAATGTTGTACTAATATCCTGTTGCTCTGAAATTTGAAATAAATGACATTGGCAGTCATACTGGATAATTAAATCGTACATACTGTTGATATAGTCTTATTGATGTATTTTTCACTTTAGGAGTATGTCGCAGAATTTCAGGCTCGTGAGGCAACAGGTGCGGATGCATCAGTAATATATGTACCAGCACGTTTTGCAGCAAAAGCGATCGAAGAAGCTATAGATGCGGAAATCCCATTGGTAGTTTGTGTCACAGAAGGTGTGCCACAACAAGATATGGTTAAAGTTCGAAATAGATTAATGAAACAAAACAAAACTCGTCTGCTTGGTCCGAATTGTCCTGGCATAATTTGTGTAATGTTTTGCCTTTATTGAATGCGGAATCATATAGAAGTTAGGTGTGGAGTGTTTCACAAATAAGCTGTTCTGAACTTTCAGTTATAAAAGTATTATGCTTTTTTCTGAAATTTATTTACTTTTAGCTCTTTTTGATATGGATGTGATTTTTTGCTCAATTTTTTAGCCTGAAGAATGCAAAATAGGTATTATGCCGGGGCACATACATCAAAAAGGAGTTATTGGCGTCGTTTCACGGTCTGGGACTCTTACATATGAGGCAGTTCATCAAACTACAGTTTGTGGTCTTGGACAAACATTATGCGTTGGCATTGGCGGTGATCCATTCAACGGCACAAATTTCATAGATTGTCTTGACATTTTCTTGAAAGATCCTCAAACTAAAGGTTAGATTTTGACACTTTGTCTTTTTTTTTTCCACTTCATGAATTAAAGGGAGGAAATTTGCAAGCGTTTTTACAGGTATTATTTTAATTGGTGAAATTGGTGGGCAAGATGAAGAAAAAGCTGCTGAATTCTTGAAGGAAAATAATTCGGTATTTTTTTTGCTGATTCGTCCAGTATCAAAGTATGGCAAAAAGAGCGTATAATTTCTTTTCGTTTTAATGACGACGATTTAATTTGCTCACTTAATTTGCTTAGGGACCGAATGCTAAGCCAGTGGTATCATTCATTGCTGGGCAGACTGCACCACCAGGCCGACGAATGGGACATGCTGGTGCGATTATTGCGGGTGGTAAAGGAACTGCTGCTGATAAAATTGAAGCTTTGAAAAGTGTTGGCGTTCTCGTAAGTTATTTAAAGAGTTTTCAAAGTTGTATAAAAACAAGTTTTACTGAGTCTTACAATATTATTCACGTATGGCAGTTTTTTGTCTAATTTTCTTGGACCAGCTGACAGACAATTGACAGGATGCTTTTGAATTTCGATTTTTTTTTTCATGTTTTTCTATCACATAATTTAGTCAGGGAGTCATTAATCACTGATAGATTATTAAGTGAGTAAGTTCAAATAAATGGTTGAATGATTAAGCTTGATTTTCCGTGGTATTTGCAAAAAGATCTGTTCCATTTGGAATATTCAGGTCTCGGCATCACCTGCACAGATGGGCTCAATGATGGCGAAAGCTTTATTGAAGGAAACATAAAACTGTGGTTGCAAACGTCACTAATTCCCTTGTGTTGGATGAAAATGTTTGTTAATGTTACCCGGTGTTTTTGTTGGCAAGTCGTTATTGCCAATATTTGGCTCAATATTTGTGTTTGCTATGATTTATTTTTTTTTTCAATAGTTCAAAGTGTCCATCTTTATAGTAATTCTTTGGATACTTAAAGTCCTCTGTGTTATAGTTTCGTTCATGACATATTTTTAACAACTACATTAGACAGGATGTAATCTTTACTGTCGTCAAGTAAAGTTTTGAGTATTTGAGTGCGAAAATACTTCAAATTGCATCGCAGAAAGTATTTTAGATTGTTGTAGGAAAAAAGAGATGAGTTTAAGCATCAACATTATTTTAACGCTGATACTTTCCACTATCTTCTTGAATTGCTGAAAAATTTCAGATTAATTAACGGTAGTTCAAGAAGATAGCGCAAACTTATCTATGTTTTATATTTGTGGGCCTTATTAAATCCGATGAATACATAAACTAGGGTATGAGTGGAACCATTCTATAACTGATTTTGGTTTGAGTCTGTTTGGTAAAACAAATCTTCTTAGATACAATCCCATTATATATTATACGTATTTCTAGTTAAGTTCAAAGTGGAATAAGTTAGGATTGTCATGCACTACTGCTGATCATAGTTTCGCTAATTTTCTTCTAATTTTTTGATTTCTTACTGAACTATGTTTTCCAAATCCTTAGGTTTACCAGTTTTGCAAACATCTTGCAGGATTTCCCAACTACGCGAGATAATCCTAGTTCCTTCTGCTTTTTCGTTATGTTTCAGAAAATACCTCTTGGATTTAATTAAGAATTTTTGCCTATATTTGGTATGACAAGGAATGTTTTAAATGTCGAACAAACTTTGTATGTCGTTATTATTTGCAAATATTCATTCATATCAGTAATATGGATAATAACATATGAGTAATAGGTTTGTGAGGAATAAATTATGACAAAATAAATGAAAATATAAACATGCTGATGAAAATGATGATTTGAGATCGGCCTGTTATGATTGAACTGCTGTTGGGTAATTCGTCAACCGTGAGCATAATATCAATTGTTGGATCACTTTTTATTTCATCATCGCGTACCCATAACTCGTTGAATACGTATACATGTCTGTCGTTTACGTTCTTCCGAAAGCTAAACCTATTGCTTTTGGTGATTCTGGTTGTTTACCATCTTTATTTTGTAATATACTCAGATCAGATGCACTATCGCGTTCATAAAGCATTAGCTTTGTAAATTTATGCAAAAAAAAAAAAAAGAAAAATGAAATATGAAAAGAAAAGATTTGTGGAATTGAATTTATAAGTAAAACTAACCTAATCTCATCATTTTCCGTAATTGCCTTTGTAACGAAGCCGTGAGGCTCTAAAAGTGTCAAGATTGACTTGTGACCAAAGAAATGACCTGAAATTATTGAACAAGGTTATATTCTGATTCTTGTATGATTCACAATATAAACATATTAATGAGAATGTTCACGTATTGAGTAAAAAGCTTTCGTCTTTAACATATTTTAGTCATGATATGATCGTAGCATCAGCGTAGTACATATAACACTTCTCATTTTCTACAAATTAGACGGTCTTTCATTACTGCTATCCCAATTCTATGCAGTGATAGCAAAAATCGGTGGTAAGTTGAGAACTGAACTAGTTTCCTTTTTATTATGCTATTTATTCATAAAATTGGACCGGTGTACGCTTATTATATGGTGCAATTAGGAAAGAAATAAGAACATTTCATTCTGTAAACGCATAAAATGGTTGTATAGTATTCTTTTTATACGCTGGTCAACGAGATTATTTCAGATTTTATGGACATCTTGGTAAATAAACTGATCATACAGTAGATGAATTATTGAGAGTAACAATGGAACGAAGAAAACATAAGCATAGCTTACTTTCCTCAAAAATTATCTGTTGAAGAGTTCGTAATGTCCAGAATATGGATTGTCTACATAAATAGAACAACTTATATTCTCAACTTAAAATAATAGGGAAAGTTATTTCTGTGGTTAAGACTACTTATCTATAAATTTCTTAATTCTCATCCTTTTTTTCGGTACCATTGAATTATTGAATTTTTTTTTTTTGTTATTTTTAATCAACATATGGATAGAACAATTGAATGATGGGTGAATGAAAGAATGAATAAATGAATGAAATGAATTAATGAATTCTGTTCTACCTATATGTTGATTAAAAATAGTAATGAAATTACTATCATTTCATTGTAAGCGTTGAAATATTTCAGGAGAAGAAAAAAAAACTGTAAAATTCATCTAAATAAAAATTATTTGGAATATTTTAATTCGATAAAAAAAAAAAAGGACAAACATGATTCTCCAATATTTTGTATTTTCAAATCATACCAGCTCCTAAGGCGAAAAAATACTGATTGTTTACTTCCCATCGTAATAATTTGACAATACGATCAGCCATTCGAACATTTCGTCGTTCAATGATATCTTCACGAATTTGATTGTCAATCTGTAAAATTTTCATAAATTTATGTTTGTACAAATTTTAGAGCAATTTTTTACTGAAAATTTTTTTCCCATTCAATCATTATAAATGTGTTAAAATATTTTCTGATTACAAGCTGTATACATTTTTGACTTTTAAAATATCTTAAAAAAAACAAACGAATTCTACAGTAATTTTAGGATTTTTAAATTATGTTTTATTAGGTTAGAATAAATATAACTTTACTTCTTGAGCTTTTTGATCAAGCTCGAACGTAATACTAAATCCTTGATTAATGAATCGTTTGGAATCGGTGTTGAATAGCGATTCATCCAATAAGCCACACTTGTAACTATTAATTAAATTACCAATACCACTATCATTTGATTGTATCCCAGCCATTGTTAAATTCTGTTCAAATTCCAGGTATGATAGCGTATAATTGATCGCAAATAATAACTGAAAATGATAATTTGAATATACAACCTGAACTGGTATTAATTATAATTCAGTTGATTATCAGTTCAATTTCAAAATCATTGCAAATTCCTGATGATTCATCGAATGTTACTGAAAGAATTGTGTTCATCGAAATTCATTACAGAAATTGGAGTATCTCAGCAAATCGATCAAATATTTGCAACATATCAGTTGATAAATGATAAAACAGGTTGGTAAAAATGATAAAATCTAACAAGCTGTATATTCGATACATAATTATCAACTTTTTAAACATTTAATCAAAAGGTTAAAGGTTAGAACAATTAAAGAAGCAAGTGATCATAATGATTTTCACATCTGCTGTGCATCCTAAATAGCCATCCGTGTAAGTACTAATGTACTGCAATTGTGTCCACTTTAATTACTAACAAATTAATTGTTCGTATACAAAAAAAAATTCAGAATTATTCACACAATAATTATCCAACTGGTTCAGTTCATTTCATAATTACATGTTAATGCCCTTTTTTTCTCACTGTACAATTTCCAATAAATTTATAATGAAATATCGAATGAAACTATTTGACAACAAAAAGAAAAAAAACTTTGAATGAAATTTAAGTGATCGAATTTTTTGTATTTATCTAAATTTATTTATTTATAAAACATAAGCCAATATTTTCGCTCGATAATTTCGGAAAGCATTACTTACTTAACTAACTGTTACAAAAACTTTTAAGAGATATATATATAATTAATTCCAAACAGAAATTAATTCCAAACAGAAATCTTCTAGCAATGCTTGTATCAGTTATTAACTCTTAAATCAATGGTGTATAATATCTTTCATAATTGCAAAGATCAAAATCAAAAAAAAAAAGTTTTGAAATTTCTATCAACCTGATCCATACGAATCGAACGAAGCGGATTACATTGCTGAAATAAAAATAATTTGATTATGTAAATTTAATCAAAGATTTTTGGCTTAGCAATTATTTTCATCAAAATTTCTTTTGTTAAGTGTCAAAAAATAATTCACTAAACTCCTGAAATGAAAAGAAAAATTTATTTCATCTAAAAAATTAAACAATTAAAAAGATGCAAGAAAAATTGGTTTATCATGACAACGTGAATTAAATTAAATACTAATAATGAAATGTTGAAAAACCAAACTTTAAAATTTAATCAAAAATTTATCAAAGAAAAAAGCCTTACTTCAGCAGCAGTCTCAATCGAATAAAGTTTTTTATTAAGTTCAAGAGCATATTGAGCGAGGAATAAATCAAGCATTGGTGTATGCTCCCGGTACAAATACTTTTCACTTAGCTGATACAACAGGAACAATAACCAAACTGGTCGTCGTCGTTGCCAACCCTCTGTGCGGAAACAAAAAACAAAAAGTTGTGAATATTGTTATAATTAATTGCATCATTTTTCAAGTAACGAAATTTCAAAACTTTCATTTGAACTTAAATTTTTATGACTTAAATCTTTATTTTCATTAATATATTTTTTATATATATTATCATGTTAGAATCATTTTTTTTCCATCAATCTTTTCTAGAATTTATCAAAATTGCTATTGATGAGTAATTTATCCCAAAAAAGGTAAATATCGATATTTACATTTGCAGTAGACTATCATTTATCGTTTAGCGAAATAACATAAATGAGTAAACAAAAAATAATGCAAATAAGGTCCAATTACTATGCTTGCAAACATCATTTCTCTCTCAATTATTTGCAGTGTAAATAAAAATGATGAATAAGTTGTAAGTAAACAGGTAAAAAAAAAAACTTTGTTATATACTAATTAATTTTTGGTCACTTTAAAACATACCGACAATATTTCTAAACATATGTAATGGACGATTCTTGGTTTCAGAATCAGACTGTAAGTTTTCTTCCCGATCATATTGCCTTTCCAATCGATTTCGATAAATTCTCATATCTCAATATTTTCAGATAAAAGTTAAATCAGAAATTTATCTTTCAAAATTAAGTAAAATGAACTTGCATTTCGAATTTTGAAAAATTTATGATTTCAGTTCATCGCAGAATTCATTCTGGTCGAATGAACCGCTAGTCAGAAGTATCAAAAAAATAGCAATTTTGCGAATAATCAGATATTTAGCTATTTCTAAAGCAACTTATTTTTTCAATCATACAGTACTGTCTGGAAATTTTTGGAGATCAATAATTTTTTCTTCTTTTTTTTTTTTGAAATAATTCGGTTTCATAAATTGAAATGCTTATTTTTAAATTTATTTTCTATTAATAAAATATCTTGATATGATCACACTACTTTCAAACAGCACAGTTTTTCTCAGTCGTTCTCTCTCACTCCTTGTCTCTCTCCCGCATTTTTTTTCTCCTTTTTTTAAATTTCAACTTAATTTCATCTGAGATTATGAATTTCCATCATACTGCTTAGATTTTTTTTTTTTTGTCCGCCTTAATAATTTTAAAAACCAATCCATTTCAAAGCTTTTTTTTTAATTGCTACGATTTAAATAACAATAATAAATGTTTTAAATTAAAGACAAATTATTAAACTGAATCAATCATATTATTTTTGAAAACGTGTAATTTCATCTATGTTGCCTGAATTTATTTTTAATTTATTATACAAATAACTTCTTATAATGAAATTACGAATCAATAATGCAATCAATAATAATTCGTTGGAGTAAAATGTTAATGAAAAAGTAAAACTCGGAATGGAAAATTATTCACAATGTTTCAGCCTTAGATACAATCTAGGCGATAAGTAATCCTTCACTGTACCACCGCCCGGAATATTTTTACATTCCAACAATCGATCCACTGTATTTGCATTGTAAAGATCCAATTCAAAAACGACAGAATCTGATCGTGCAAATGCTGTTTTCACTTTTTCCGATACTGTAAACCAACTTACACATTTATCAAAAAAAAACTGATTTGAAATTCATTGATTCAATAGATGTGATTCACTTTTTACTGATATGAACTGTATTAGTTAAAGTTATGGCACATTTCATTAGTGTATATAGATGATTATTAAAATTTAATTGAATTAATTATCATAAATTGATCAACTTTATTTCGCTCATACGCTTGGCGACGATAACAAAATAACATTTCAAAGATTTTAGTGGTAAGTGAAAAATTGGTGTAATTTAATTTGCGAAAAATTTGAAAATGTTTTTAGGGGAAGTAACGAAATAAGAAAATTATTATAGTTCTACCAAAAGAAATGGGGAAAACGGAAACGAAGTGAATTATTGAAGCAATTAGGCAAATGAAAAGACGCATATAGGAGTCGGGAGAGAGCGGGGAGAAAAAGAAGTAAATGGAATGCGTGCTTTAATTCGTCGAGCAATTACTTCCTGAATGATCACAATAGATTTTGCTACAACTGCTATTACTTCAACTTCTACTTCAACGATCATAACTATAACACAATCAAACGATTGCTTTTACTTGAGGATCTATTATTCTCGGCCAGACGACAATCATAATGAAATACTTTCAATTTTAATGGGAACCATCAAATAAAATATCATTTAAAAGCTTTTACCAGTCTTTTGTTACAATATGACTGCTATATGTTGTATGAATCCTATATTAACAAATCTCATCGAAATGTCAATTTAACGACATATTAATTAGTAAACTAAGCAATAATTTAATGACCTGACTTTGGCAATTCTTTTTTGGCCCAGTGCATTCATAATTGCATCTTAAATTACACCGTAGTATTTGAGATGCATAAGGTGAAGTAATTAATTGTAAAACGCTAAGGTTACAAATAAAATTTGTAAAAATTAAAATTGCTGTGGAAAAGTTGAACATTTTTCGGAATGTTTATTTATGCTCAAGAATAATTTACTATTTCTTGTTATCGATCGTAAACGATCATTCTTGACAGCAGTGCCACGTATGAAAATTATAATTTGCAATACTTTGCAAGAATTATTCCTGTAACTAAAAAGCCTGCTTGCTAAATGAGTTTAATCACGAAATTTCAAAATAAATTTCATAAAATTGATTCCCTAATAATTTAATGGTATCAATGTTTAAGGAAATATAAGTAATTCGAATTTCATGAACTTTGAAGTATCATAAAATGATAATAAAAAAAATCTTTAAAATTTTGTAAATTCACCTTGTTCCCAGACTTCAGTAAATGGAACATGAATTGTTCCGAACAAATAACCTACAACAATATTATTTTTTTCAATCGACCATAAGAAGATCGATTTTTTGTTCGCCTGAAAAGGATAGCAAATTATCTTGCTTATCTGTTGTATAAAAAATGAAGAAAAAATAGAAATAAAAATCATTTGAAGAAAAGAGAAAAGTTTTGAAGATTGTTGCAAAAAAAAAAAAATCAATTCAAATTTTGAATAGCTTTTTAAAATTTACCAATATCTTTTCTTATTCGACATATTTTGTCACTTCTTTTTTCCCTTCTTTTTTCCTCTGCTTAGAATAAAAATAAATTGAAGCAAATGTTTCAACAATTTTTACAAACATTTTTTGAAAACTTTACTTACAACTTTCGATTTCAATCATTAAACGGAAAATGAAAAATTTAATCAGCAGGAATTTGAGTTATCTTTTGAACGAAATAACTAAGAATTTAAAAATAATTTAACTTTCATCTTTCACTAAGCCATGATTAACATTTAACACTTACTAGTGTTTGGTTTAGCAACATTTCATTGCTGAATCTAATTTGAATAAGTAAAAAAAGAAGAACTAAATTCTTTTATTTTTAATTTTAAAATTAATTTCATTTCAATATGCTTGAAATTTTACAAATAATTTCCATGTGAAAAAAAAAGGGCTCATTGTTAATATAATTACCAAGTAAATTTAAAAAGTTGCAGACAGTAACATTTTTAAAATTTAACAACTATAAAAAAAAATGTTGGTAAAAGAAGTTTGGAGATAAAATCAAGACTTAAATTTAAAATCGACTAACCGGATCAGTATTTTTGCAAGAAATTTGCAATTGATTTGTGTAAGCCAATTGAAACATCAGGAATAATTGCAGAATTTTCATAACAGTACTGATAATAATGATAGTAACAATAATAATTTCACACTATTGAATGACATAGTTTTTTATCTCCTTCTTCTGGAACAATTATATTTATAATAATTTGTTTTCATCATTTCACTTTTCCATTTATTTAAGAAACATCAGAGTTAAGACGAAAAAAAATTTTTTCCAGTTTTTCAAGTAAATTTAAAATATAAATAAATTAAAAATTAAAAGTAAATTAAGTAAAGTAAATAAAAGTAAAGTTAAATAAAGTTAAAAGTAAGTTAAAAGTAAAGCAAATTAAATTTAAATTATACCGCTTGAAATTTGTCTTTTACACTTTATTGAAATTTAAAATGTAAAATATCAATGAAGGAAAAAATCAGATAAAAGGTTAAAAAAACAAAAGTGTTTTAGTCATTTTCTTCTTTTCATCCTATCCACTAATCCATTATTTATTATCCAATTTATTTTTCAATCTAAGATAAAAGTGTTATTGCAAAAAAAGTTTGGTTGTTCCGTAATTTTTTAAAAAGATTTTAAATGTCGTCTGTTGTATATCTTCCTACTTCATGCTTACCTGTCCATTGGTCAGTAATCAAGGATAAAATGTAAATGATAGAAGTGAAACTTGTTTCAACATTGCATTATTTCTGTTGGAAAAAAATTTTTTTTTTAAAAAATAAATAACAGAATTTGTGAATTATTTCGTAAAATATAAAGAAAAAAAAATTATTGCCATATGGAAAGAATTGAATAGTGTAAATACTATCGTCACCTTATCATCTTCAGTTTTTTAAATCATTTATCATTTGCAAATTATTGAAGAAACAAATAAAAATTCATTTAATTTAAAATAGTAACGAGAAACGTTGTAATTTTTTCATTCATTTTATTTACATAGAATTACTTCGAGAGAGGAAGTAAAACAGGTAAATTTTCAATTTCGCTTTGTGGAAACGTTTTTTATTTTCAAATTTTAAATTCATATAAATAGATGCACTTTAAAGTTTTCCTAGTAAATAATAGTTAAGCTTAGTTAACAATAATTTAAAAATTTAACCATATTGTCTAAGTTTGCCTAATGCAATTTCAAACAAATTTATAATAATTTACAATTAATATATCAAAAGAAATCTAAATTACTGTAGCATAAATCGATCGAATCTTTCCAGTTATCAAACAATAATTAATTCTGAAAATGCAAATGAAATTTCTTTTCTGTCTTTTTTTTTTTTTTTTAAATTTTGGTACTAAATATGACAGAAAGCAAGATAAAAGAATGTAAAGGTAACGAGAAAAAAAATAGATTTAAATGAATAAATATCAGAGTGCTTTTTTCTGAAATAGCTTGTAAGGTGCAAACGTGTCTGGTAATGCCGGAAATAACTTAGATGACGCATGATAATGAGGAAGGCGTGGTCATCAGTGTCACCAGAATGGCCTTCTTTGGCTGTGGAAAGAAATTGTTTATACAGACTAAATTTTGATTTACATTCACTACTTATTCAACAAAAATGATTGGATGTAAAACTTTTGAAAATTTTCCATTATCGTTTTTAACAGGAAACGAACTGAAACTTTCAATAGTTTTTTTTCTCTTTTTCTGGAATTTTTTTCCGGCATTTTAAATAAGTTTTATTTGTGATATGAAGCATGTGGATAAACGAATGTGTGCATGCAATCTGTTCAGCTAAAGTGAAATACTTAAGTGAAGTTTATATCGAGAATGTCACAAGTATATCAATAAAAGCGAAACAAGAATTTCAAATTTTAAAAATGAAACAAAATAGCAAATATATTACAATTAACGTTCAATTATCAATTGCAGCAATTTTGGCAAATATTTGTCGCAGTATGATTAACAGAATTTGCAAATATAGCAAGCATCAAATCGATGGACTTCGAAAAAGTTAATACTATCTAGATATGGTCAACTAGGACTTTCAATATATTTCTCAAATTCTTGACCATATAATTAAATCCATTCATGAACTGTCATGATTGATGATAAAAAAAAAGGAAAGAATGGGTTAATTCACTTAATCAATTATCAAAATTTAAATTAAAATTAGAAAGTTTTTGAATTTCAACCACTGTTTCCTTCAAATCGTCGCTTCGAAGTTTCACTACTCATGTGCAACCTCAAATGATGTTGGTCATTTGTGACAATTTGCTGTATTATTTAAATTTTTCGATGACATGTTGAATTGTAAAATAAAGAAATTGCAAAAATTGCTGTGACCTTTTTTACTACAAGGCTATCAAAGCTTTTGTGCAATTGTAGGTCTTATTTGGTCTAGTACGAAATTCTGAAAAAAAAACTGATAAAGCCAACTTCCAAAGTCAACCATTTATTTTAATTTATAGTTAACTGAAAGCTTTAACTTATTTTTTTCCCACTAAAACACCTTGCCTTATTGTATTCGGTATTGCAATCAAAGCAAGCCATTTCAGAAATTATGCTTTGCTAAAAATAAGCTAGAAGTTGCTCAAACTTGATTTATTCATTTTTTTCTATTTGTAGATCACATCTGGAACCGGAAACTATCACTGTAACTCTCATACTACTTCTACAATATTAAAGCAATCATTTTTCATTATATTGAAGGAAAAAATACTGCACCAAAATAAAATTGATTTTGCCATCTAATAACCCAAAATTCATCCAAAATTCATCGAATAAACTTTGAGGTGAGAAATTCCATTGGTTTCACCGGGAAATGTGAGAAAAAACAATCCGTAATACAAATATATTACTGTGGAAAATATTTCCTTTTCTATTCATGACCTCTCACATTTTCAATCCGCAAAGCAAACGCAAGTTAAACGTTGAAAGGAAATAATTCTAAAGAGCTATTCGTCGACAAATGACAAACTTATTGTGATAAAGTATACGGAAAGAAAGTTAGAGCTCAAGTATCGAAATCTCGCTGGTTCAGTTAAATTATGTTCAGATTTTTGAACCTTTTTTATTTTTTATTTTTTTAAAGCATTTTTAAGGTAAAAGGCTACACTAAAATAATACAATATGTTGAAACTTCTTATTTAAATTATCAGTTCTATTTGCTGCTTCATTGTCAAAAGTGCAATCCATTGACATGTGCCATAAGTATGACCTTATGCTTCCAGCATATTCGACACATTGGATGACCTGCAATTTATTACTTAATTATCCATTTAAAATTTTGTCATCTTCTATGCCGCTCAAATCATAAATGTCATGATGAATTTAAAGTTAAGTTATGAATGTTCTGATTCAATTTCTTTTTGAAAGAATATAAAATAAAAAATCAAAACTTTTTAATCATCCTGTACATACCAATAAAATTTATAACTTGTTTTTTCGTTTATAAATATTTATTCTTTTGTTTAATTATATCTAAAAATATTTACTTTGTATTTATTTTTATTTATTATTTATAAATTTACTAACCAATTATTATTTTTAGTTAAATTACAAATTCCTCTATCAAACTTACTTAAAAAATGTCAAAATGTTGGAGTGGACAAATCCGTGATGTTTATAATAAAAATTTGGAATTTTTAAATTATTATTCTAACATTGAAAGTGTGCATTTTTTTTAGAAAATCCAAAAAAAGAAGTGAATAATATTAAATAACCAAAGTGACAACACAAGCTATAATGATATTCCAAAAATGACAGTTTTTTTTCTGTTTCTTTGAATTAACAAATCATTAGGATGTATTGAGAAAAATAAAGATCAGCCAAAGGACAAGTTCTCCTTTTTTTTGATATGAAGACGAAGTTTTTTGGAAATATCTCATAAATATTACCTGATCAGTTTATATCACGGTGGTAACATTATCTTTTAAATTTTTCATTTTTTAAAAATTAAAAGGACACATAGAGCATATAGAATATTTGAGTTTTTGAATGATCAAAAATCTAATTTTTGAATAACAAAAGTTGAATGATCAAAAATCTAATTTTTGGATGACAAAATTTGAATGATCAAAAATCTGAATTAATTGAGTAAAAAGATACTTTTTTAAGCAGAAATTCCATTTAATTAATTATTTATAATTGCACTTTGCCATAATTTGAAACTTTGATGCTTTTTTATTTCAGCAATACATTATAGGTATTAATTAATATTAAAATTTTTTAGTTTATAATGATTTTTGATGCCTTTTCATCACAGCAATACATAACAGATATTAATTGATACTTAAATTTTTTGATTTGTACTGATTTTGAAATATTACTCACTCCCTTCATATTGATAGCATAACCATCCATATGAATTAATTATTGTTAAAAAAAAGTGAACTTCGGAATTATGAATATTTCAACTATCAAGAAGTGTCAATATATTTCGTTTTTTCTTTGTTTCCATTTCCTTTTTTTGGTTGAAGCTATCTTTGATTAGGAGCTCAAGATCAAAAATCTGTTAAATCTCAAAGTTTGAATTAAATTTATTCTGAAATATTAATAATTGAAAATAGAGATTTGAAAATGAACAGAGTGTGAAACGGTATTTCAATAAATGGAATTTGTAAATAACAGATCTTATAACACCTGGGTCTAAAACTTTGAAGGCATTTCTAGCTAACACTAAACGCATAAACTGCATGATGTCATGGCGGAATGTATGAGAAAAAAAATTTTTAGTTTTTAAAAAATCTGAGCCTTTTAAAATATTGTACCCTATTACATAAATTTAATCAATGTTGTAGTATTGACTGCAAACTGAAAAAAGAAATTCAAAACTTCTTCAACTCTTTTTTATTTTCTTCAACTTTTGATTACCTAAAAAATATTTTGCAGCTGAAGTACCATAAAAAAAAAAAAAAAATACGAATAATAGTTTAAATATAGCAGACCTGAAAATGGTAATCAACATTTCGTGCTCAAGTTGATTTAAAAATTTGTCAAATTCTTTTTCCGTGTTTTTTTTCCAGAAAGCTTTATTAATCGTAATGTTCGGTTTTCCGGGAAGTCTATTTCTTAACAGTTCATTAGTAATTAGCTATATGAGTTTGCGCTACAGTATAACAATTGATATTTCCTTCGTATCATAAAATTATTTTTGGTATGTTAATAAACAGTAAAATGGTGTGTATAAATAATTTAAACTTGAAAATTTTTATAAAATACGAATAGAATTATTACTTTCATTCTATTCCATGAATCGAATCTAATTCAATTAAAGATTTATTAGATATTTGCGTCAGTTATTATAAATTAAAAAACCTTTTTTCTTTTAATTAATAATATAATTATTGCTTTCATGCTTCGACTCAATTTACTTCTCTTACTTAACTTTCTCACCAAAGAAAAAAATTTGAAAGAAATACTAAATTTATTTTGAACAATTTATTACCATCCTTCTTAAAGCACGCCAAAAAAAAGAAAGCAAGGATTCTTTCTACTAAATTTCGAGATTTTATTAATTTTTAAAATTCTGAACAGACAAAAAAAAAAAGAAAAATATAACTGATTATTCTATTCGACTGTGAAATGAGTAAATATGCAATTATTGTTTAAATGAACATTTTTATGAATTTAATTTATTTTTTTTTACCGGTTATACCGCTCATTGAAAAAAATCATGAATCATATTGAAAAAAAAAAAACTGATATAATTACTACAATTAACAATTTGTGCTAATTAACAATTTGTGCTAATTGTAGGAATTATATCAGTTTTTTTTATTTTTTTTGTATTTTTTTTTTTTTTTGTCTACCAATCATCGATGCATTTCACTTTGTTTGAATAAAAAATTAAAAAATTTTATAATTATAAAATGTATTACTATGAATAGGTAAGAGATATGCATTAACGCATACACATATGAAACTTTATAAAGTTATAGAAAGAATAAAATGACAAGAACATTTAAAAAAAAAGAAAAATTATAAAAATGGATAATTTTTTGAAGTTCGTAAGAATGATCTAATTAAAATTATTTGCATACTATAAACATTGAACTTTATTACAATATGAAGAATAGAAGGTCATTATTTTACAACAATTAAAACTATTGTATCAATGAAACAGTTTTTTCTAACATCAAATTATGTAAATCAATTGACATCGTAGATACGATGAAAAGTTAATCTTGATTTTTAAATCTTAAATGTTGAATGTACTGCTGCTAAATATTTACATGTCTTACTTATTAATTACTATTTTAAATTGAATTAATTAGTTATCGAAAAAAAAAATTGCAAGCAAACCTTTAGTTATAATTATTGAATATTGTTATTGATTAGTTAAAAGTCAAAATTTTAATTGATCAATTTAAATATTTGTTCTTTTATTTTTGCTTATCAATTAATATTGTGCAAATTATCAAAATAATATTTTGCGTATTTTTTAAATTTTAAAATATGAATTTATAAAATCGTAGAAATGTGAATTAATTTATATCGTAGCCACAATGAAAAGTTAATTTTAGTTCCATGCCTTTAGTGTCAAATACATCGCTGCTTATAATGCGACATTTTTAAATTGAACTTTTGAGTTGTAATGAGATATTTATGGAAATAATGTGACAGTAAAAATGTCAAATTTATCCACTTCATATCATTTTATTCAATTTAAACACGTACAATTACTTTTTTTTTTTAGTGATAACTAATGTTGAATATTTCAATCATAAAAGTTTTAATTATTACTTCGCTAAAGAATTGAATAATTACATATTATGTCGGACTCATTTATAAAGGTTTAAACTTGTTACTACCCTATTTGTAGTTTCATTCCTTTCCCGTTTCTCTACTAAAAAATTGAAATGTTTAATTTTAACATTTATATTTTTTTTGGTTAAAATTTAAAATAATCATTTCAAAAATGTATGAATTCATGTAGAGACAAATAATAATTTCATGAACAAACGTTTTTGCAAAATTCAACAGGGTCAAACAAGCAATATATTTGCATTATTGATCAACTGTAATAATTTTTTCTGACAAAGAAGGATAAATGTCACCTGATGATTTCCTTTATAACAAATAGGAAAAGCGAATTATAATTAATTTAAGTAAAATTTAGAAGTGTTAATAATAAATTTTACAAATTGATTTTTCTCATTTGATATTGCACTGAAGGTTTGCTATATCAGAATTTTAGGCATCACAAATGATTGCGGTCAATAATTAAACTTCTCATTTAAAGGAATTAAAAATCAAGCCAACATGCTGTAAATTTTACATTGATAGTAGTAGTGTTGTTTTGCCTTAACAAAATACCAGGAAAGTATGTTGGATTGAATGGAATTTTTAAATAATATTTATTACTGTAAAAATTTATCGCGCTAAATCAATCACAATAGTTGTCTACCTGTCTCGATTTACTTTTTCAAACAATTTTTGAAAACTTCACCGGCTTATTTTGTCCTTTCCTTCTCTCTTTACTCAAAACTTCATATTTTCTCTTGCATAGCGTAGCTACAATATCATTGAATTAATGAAGTACAATTTTTTTGGCATTCCGACATAATGATTTTAAGAAAGTGCAGCATTGTGAGTAGTTATAAAAGGTTATGAGTGTGACTTCTGGTTGCCATTTTAAAATAATTCAAATTGTCAGGCGGGAAACAAACTTTCAATAATGTTTCGCCAGAGAAACTTTCATATGACCGAATGATGAAATCATACCTTTAAACTAAAATGACCTTATGAGTTTGTTAAATTTCCTGTTGAAATTCAATAATATATTTTGTGCAGCATTGTGAAAGATTATGGCCATTAATTAAATTTCTCTAATAAACCCGGTAAAAAAAAAATCAAAACAAGTATTTAATCGATTGCGACAAACACTTTGCAGGTAATCTAACATCGTATTGTCTCAACAAAAATGATAATCTTACAGGAAAGTGATTTAGTATTTATTGTTATTATTCAAGGATAAGATATGCTTTCTTCTATGTTGTTTTTTTTACAGAAATCTGATGAATCCTATTAAAAATCTGCTTATGTTTCAGGAGATGAGTAACATTTTTGGTAATGTAAATTCAAAATCACAACAAAGTAGTAAACGAATGTTACCACTGTTGATAATATTTATTTTATTTCATCCGATTATGCCATTAAGGAGTTTTGTACAACATGAATATCAACCAAACAAACTTTATGAAGTATGTGACATGTTTTCTTTTTTCTTTTCCTTTTTGTAATCATTAATTTTAGCGAATGATGCAAAAGTTTCAAATGATCATTGAAGTATCATTGAGCATCTCAAATTGGTTTTTGTTTTTTAGTTTTAGTAATTGGTAAGGGATTTCATTATTTATTTTTATTCATATAATTAACCATTGTTTTTTTAAAAGTTTATTATTCATATAGGTAAGTTATTTAATTTTTATTAATTTTGGTTAGCAGGATTATGCAAGTTATTCTTCTATGGGATTATCCACTCTTGCATTGGTTCATCTACAAGTTTTTTTTCTGTTATTTGTTTATATACCTTAGTGTTTGTTTGATTTGAAGCTGATGAAGAAGGAACAAATTTTTTTCTTTCTTATTTATGCCGCCTGTTTGGATTTTATTTTAATAATTTTAGTGGGAGTAAGTTTTGCTTACATTGGAGAGATATGCTCTTGTGCACAAAGATATTCTCATAAAATTGTTTTTTCTGTTTATTTTTTTTTTTTGTTATTTAATAAAAGTATTAGTTTGTTTCCTAGTTTTTGATTCATCTCATCAATTTTTCGAACTTGATTAATTTTAGGATTTTACAAACAGTTTTCACCTAATGCATTTGCTAAAACGATCAGCTGAAAAAAATTGGACGGAAATTGATCCGAATTGTGGAATTTATCGAGATCAATCACTACATGCTGTTATGGACCGAGTTTGTGAACTTTGTCATGAAATGTTTTCCTATGAAGAGAATAGTCTACGAGCTGAATGTCGGTTCGTCTTATAATGTTTGGTATTCTTGTTAAAAATAAATAAATTTTAGAACACTGAAATATTTTATTTATTTTTAATTAAGACTGAATGATCATTATCAGATTTAATGCAGCTTAGTGAGAGAAACTTTTCTAATTTACCCATTCATATTCCAACATTTAAATCCGTCGAAAAAAAAAAAAAACATGTTTTATGTAATCATTGTTGACGAAGAAACTTCAGATTAATTAACCTAAATCCTTAATCAATTGTTTTTTTTTTTTTTTTTTGCAGCAAGGATTGCTTCCGCAACATAAAATTTCGTACATGCCTACAACTCTTTGCTCCTTCAACAAATGGAGTGGAAAATTGAAAAATGATAAAATAAACAAATGGAATCTTATCAGTGGCATTTTTAATCCCACCCCTTTATTGCTATTTCTTTCAAATTTTGTAATTTCACTAATTATTACTCTTTGTCAATTACTTATCACTGAACCTGTTAATTGACAGGATAAATATTGCAATTTGCCCAATAATTTTGCTGTCTTTCTTAAAATTCGATTCTTTAACATCTAACGCAAAATTTATGTTTTCTTCTTTCCATAACTTCTAAGTAAATCATTTCATTGATACAGTTGTAATCAGAAAAGTTTAAAACTTAATTTCAATTATTTAGCAGGCCTTTTCAATTTTATTTTAGTTCAGTAAAAAAAGAAAAATGTTTGCCAAATATACATTAAACGATAAAAATATACTTGATGGGATGCTTAAATAATTTCAAGATTTTGTAATTAACAATTTTAAAATTTTAATTCTGTCTTCTAATTGATAAGATCTGTGATCGCAACATTTTTAATATCATTTGCTAGATTTGTCATTTGTTATCGACCTTTTTTCTTCTTCCTGGTATAAATCCTTCAGGATGATTTTTGTTTTTCCTGTTTTTCATTAGTAACATTCCACCCATTCAGTGCGTAACATTCAGTTCCAGTTACTCAGCTTACATATTTCGGATGGAAATTGGCGAATAGTGAAACATAAATTAATTTCCTTTAAAAGCACATAAAGGCATTCTCCATGCATTTCTCATAATAGGATTTAGTGAATTGAAAAAAAAAAAAAAAAAAAAGGATTCAAAAAAAAATTTATTTTTAATACGGTAAATTATTATTAAATTTAAAATTAAACTTGAAA
>JARVGP010000442.1:0-45182 GCA_029876185.1 Mansonella ozzardi | reverse complement strand
TTTTTTTTTTTTTTTTTTTTTTTTTTTTTTTTTTTTTTTTTTTTTTTTAAAATAATTAATAAAGATAATGTAGTACTATTATTGCAGATAAAGTTAATTCAGACGAAGATTGCATAACTTTTTCTGCTAATAGATTTGGTTTGCGGAGCCAATGGAATATATAAATAAACTGAACGGATGAATGATAATGAAGTGATTGCTAATTTAAAATTTTAATGACATTCGAAAAACAATATAAATTAACGAATTATTTTTGATCGGCCATGCTGATAAACTAATTTAATGTTACTTTTGAATATTGTTATTCTTAAAAAAAAAAGATTTACAAAATAAGAAAATAAAAAATTTGAAATGTTGATGGCAACGTAAGCGAAGGACAGCAGCAAACTATAATTAATTTTATATGGTCGGCTAAAATGTCATATGAAATGAATTGAATTGTAAAATTGTGATCGAATAGAAAATGTAAAAAAAAAAAAAAAATTGGAGAAATTCGAATAATAAACTTTTTCAGTAAATTTTCAATTTTTGAGAAATTCCATTTTTATTTCAAGCCGAATTTGAATAGTCAGATTTAGCAAAAACTTTTGCACATTGCTTTAATTAATTCTTTGTGTAATTATTCATTCCACTTCAATGAATTTATAAAGTGTGGAAAAATTGAATTATAAAGTGTGGAAAAAATGAAGTGTCAGAAATGATTGAATGGATTCTTCAAAAAATAAACCTGCTGAATTAAATTTGCATTTTACTGCTATAGAAATATGTGGACAAACGGCATGACAAACTTTTCATTTATTCATTGAAAAAGTTGAGCAAACGGATGGATGAAAGGAAATGTATGTATGGCAGAAAAGGAACAGTTAATGAACAATAACAGTTCTCATGTCGAAATTTTCTCAAGCCAAAGACAAGTTTTAATTTCTGAGACACTGAGAGGAATGACATTTTTTCCAAGCAGCAAAATTAACGGTATAGTGACGGTTCGTTCACTTTCCCTTCACTTTATCATTCCGCTTCGTTCCGAATCGACTCGTTTAATTGGTGCTCCATCATTTTGCACTTAATTTTTCCAATACATTACAATTTTATTGTTATTATTTATTACAAATAATGTGGGAGTAAAGTGAAATGGATACAATTTGATTAGTTCGTCAAAAGTAACCATAAACTTTTGTTATTGAAAATATTCAAATTTTTTTAACAAAAAAAAAAATTGAGAAAGAGTAAGATGTTAACAATGAAAAAAATAGAATTTGTGAATAATTTCAAAAATGAAATGACAAATAGTAAATTTATTTGCTTTTTTTTTTTTTTGGATTAAATTATCTCTAGTAAATCAACCATTCATTTATAAAATCTTTACACAGCTGTTTTTTTTCATTTTGCACCATTTTTCTATAAGTATTGCTGTTGGACAGGTGCATTCGAACATTTCATACAAATAGCATTTCAACGTAGTTGTCAAATGAAATAGTCAACAGAGTTGACAAATAAAAATTATTGTTGTTGAAGCAAAATGAACAGAATTCTTTGAAAAACTTATCGCTATAGTTAATTTTAAAATATGCCATCAATTTCTATTATTCTTTCATCTTCATCTTCTCTTTCTCTTTGTCTCTCTCTCTTACTCTGTTGATCTCGCCTTTAAAAAAAAAAAAATTCTTGATCCATTTAAATTGAGATTTGAATTTGTTTATTTTCATTTCATTCTTCATCACATCACTTCAATAGCAATATTATTCTGCAACGGAATACAATAATAATTCATTTTGAAAAATGCTTTGGATTAGTTTGGGTTTGGAATTGGATGTCACATATGAGGATTTCATTTATAAATTTTATCAGTACACTGTCATCTTAACTATTTTGATGACATATATTTCAATGTCAATCCTCAAATATCATCAACATCCTTTGGCTCATTGTAAA
Source organism: Mansonella ozzardi (assembly GCA_029876185.1). NCBI lineage: Eukaryota > Metazoa > Nematoda > Chromadorea > Rhabditida > Onchocercidae > Mansonella > Mansonella ozzardi. The sequence continues at coordinate 43,250 of JARVGP010000442.1, read as the reverse complement.
TCAAGCATGGTTCGGTCGCTAGAATCAACTGCTGCTAATGTCGAAATTCATGGAAATAAATTTAAGGAGGAATTGCAAAAAGGATGAGATAAACAAGTAAAAATTATTTAATTTTAAATTGGAAATAAAATTTCATAAAATTTTGATTTGAAACCAAAATAGAAACCTAATGAAATCAAAAAATTAAATTTCGAAATTACAAGAGTTTTTCGCTTTTAAATTACATATTTTCAAATAATTATCTTATCTAAATCTATATGAAAGATAAATGCATGGTAAGTATATCAATTACTAATTTGAAATCAAAAAAATCAAAAAAACAAAACTCAGTAATTTTTCTTATTGAGTCTTAAATAGTTTTAAATATATTTAGTCTTAAAGTTCACAAATTTCCTATCGTTAAATTTGACTTTTTTTTGGCACATTTTCAGATTCGGTTAATTTTTGCTTTCACAGCTGTTACCGTAATTAAACAATATGTGGTCAATTAACAGCTCAATGATCGAAATATTACATCGATTGAAGTTTTATTGATTGATTGATTTTTTCTTTTTTTTGTTGTGCTTCAATTTTTGTGCTATTTCAATTAACTTTCAAGTTCATTTAAATCTTTTTTATCATTTTCATGTTAAAATATAGAACAATTGTTAAAGCTAGATCAATTTATGACATTAGCTTTTAATTTGACTGAAATTAATTAACCAATCAGTTTTTTATTATTGATTGATAAACAGTTATAAATGAGTCTTAGTCCAAAGTTTATTAGAAGATTTTGGTAGAATTTTTCCAGAGCGCAAATAATACCAAATACAGTTTTCATACAAACAATTTCGACAATATCAACAATAAATGAATAATGTAAATGAATTTTAGCAAACATTTGAATATTAATTAGTAATTACTTTAATGCAATCTTTTAAATCATTGTTTATATCATGTCTTTTCTTTTATCACTGTTAAGTGAAATATATTGCTCATCAACAGGAATTAATGTATCACACTTCTCATCCTTGAACAATTCCAGGACGATATTTTGTATTGGCATCGAAATTAATATATCCAATAGAAATGCTACGAAATTTGATAAAATAATCGTTCCAAGCGCAATATTTAGCTACAGAATTTTACGATGTTAAATTTGAAGTGTAAATTAAAACTTTATCTTTTAAAATTTGCTCTATCACAAATTATTTTCATTAAGTAAAATAACAAAATGAGAGAATTTTTTGAAAATTTTTTCAATTAATTTCATTGTAATTAAATCTTTCTTTTTCTCCTCTAAATAAAAAGTGTTAATTTAAATTCATTCAGTTCTGATATATTTATTCATCGATATGATAAAATGTAAAATTTTAAAAATGTATTAAATTTTTTGAACATACCAATGACCAAACAGTAGCATGAAGCGGCCGATGTAACGATGAGAAAAGATATAACGATACAGGCTCCGAAACTAAAAATACTACGAAGATATTCTTTGCAAATGGTGAAAATATTCGCCATTCAAGAAATTGTAAAAGACTACCTGAAAAATTCATATTTTTTTATTTTTTTAAAAGCATGAAAAATATAATTAGAAATAACATACGTATCCAGACGTTAAAAATAAATATAACAAATGATGTACGCATTAATTATTATACATGCCCGTATATCAAAGTTTCTTTAAGTAAGAAAAAAGTAAATCAATACCAATTTTACGATTTCGATAGCGTAAATAAACCAGTGAACAAATAACAAATGCCCAAAGAGGTCGATGAAGTGCCGAATATGCAGCAAGGAAAAGCTGTGGGGTTGCATTTCCGGTGGCATATGGATATAAACCGAAAATGACAAATGTACCAAATAAGAGCAATATCAAAGGTGCGAACCACAGCAAACCCTAAAATTTCATTATACATAAATTTTTTTAAATTTTTACTTGAAATATTTCGAATTTAAACTGGCATTTACTTCTTTTTATTGAAAAATTTTAAGTTAACGAATTTTATTATTTTTTTACTTCTAATAACTGATTTGTTTCTACCAAGTATTTTATTTATTATTACTAATTTTATTTTAATTCGTTCTATTTTATTTCTATTAGTTGTTCTTTTCTTTGAAACTTTCAATACTATTGTTAAATGTCAGTTTGCTTTACATTTGTTTTCATGCAAGTCATTTAGCTTAACTTCTAAATGCAACAAAATTTATTTTATACACGGTTATATTGCTACAACAACAAGCATTTTTCATTAAAATTAGATATTGCTATAACAATAATAACTATTTACTGTGGTTATGTTAATTTATAATTGCTATGATCTAGTAATTATGCTACAATTGTATGGCTATAAGGATAAAGCGCAAATATGTAATGCTATAACAACTGGACTTTTTTGTTCATTGCGAATAGTTTTGCTGCAATGCAATAAACAAATTCGTAATATATTTAATAATATTTATATTTAATGTATAGTATAATATCATAACAAATAAAAGCCTTATTGTTATAACAATAATTGATTTCAAATGTAAAATTTGCAAAATGTATAATTGTTACTACAAAAATTTTGTAATAAAAAATTTTGACTTGTTAAAAAAAGATCAAAAGCTCACATTATTAATCGATGATTGGCCAGTAAATAGAAAAGAGAAAAGGAAACCAATAAGAAATGCTGGCGCACGAGCCCAAGGCTTTGTATACAGCAAATCGATATATGTGTTATAAATTTCAGAACTGAAAATTTTAGGAAGATGAAAAAGCCATATTTAGCATTAAAAAATAAACCAGCAAAGCGAAAGACTGCTAAAATTCAAAAAAAAAGAATTTGAAAATTTTCTTTCACAAATATTTCGTGGATAATATTTGAAATTTTAATTTAATAATTGAATAAAAATGATAACTTGAGTTTTTTTTAAAATATTTCGTATGGTTTTTTTTTAAATCAAAATATAAAAATTTAAAAATGTATTGTAAAAACTCACGATATTGGATTAGCTGTAAGTAATAAAGTTGGTGACAATTTAGCAGTTGACACTTCATAAAATGTATACACAATGGAAGCAAAAAAACTTGATACAGCAATAGCCAATATAGCCGTATAGTAGCGCTTGGATATATAAAGCATTGGTAAAAGTAATAGGAAGAACTGCACAATCAAGGAATACAGATAAGCCCCATCCAAGCACTATAATTATTAGCTGATTAGTAATCATACTTTATCATTAAGATATCAATTATTCCTGGTCATATCAGCTGAATAACCTATAAGTAATTAACTTCTAAATAATCTTATTAATGATAACTTTAGCAAACTTACCATCAAATCAATTTTCCGTCATAATTTCTCAATAATTAATTCATCAATATCTTACCTATTAATAATCATATCAATAATCAGTTTGTTGTAAATTTATGAAGCGAAGAATTTAGTAAACAAAACGTTCAATCGCAAAAAATGAGATTTTATTGTTAAATTTGTTTGAAAAAAAGTAAATAAAAATTGAAAAAAGTTTGAAAATTTATCATTATTTAATTAACAATTAAAATTGCATTGAGCTTTATTAAGGAGATTTGTCATAGATATGTAAAGGTGGCATGACTGAAACAAAATTATCTTGTTTAATAAAACAGTTACAATCAGGTTAGATTAAAATATTATGAAAGTAATCATTTAATCAATATACTTTTAAAAAAAAATTAATAAATTAATTTCGAGATTTTATGAGCCATTTAAAATATCTGTTGACTAATAAAAAAAAATTTCATCGATTCGAAAATAATTCATAAAATTGGAATTTCAAAAAAAATTTCAGGATTTTGAAACTTAAAAATACCGTTTGATTGGGAGAAAAAAAATTGTTGATAAACAAAATATTTTTCCACCATGAATCCTTGCAACGTGCGATCAAACTATCATGCATCCATATTGGCCCGGATGATAAGCGTTCATATAAGAATGTCATAAATAGGATTATGAATGCAAATACCGGAAATATTCTGGAAAATTTTTTACATCAAAAATGTGAAGAATCAAACACGAATTGAAAATTTGAAATAATTAACTAATTTAGCATGAAATATAGCTAGTAGAAATGAGGGATAAAGCTTAAGTTATCATTAGCATTACTATAAAGTAACATTTTTTAAATAACTTTGAAAAATAACCGAAAAATTTTGTAATAACTTTTAATACATTTCAAAATTTACTAACGGAAAAATGTATTGAAATTCATAAATTAATTTTAAAAAATCTTAATAATAAATTGAATCTACTGGGCAAACAAAAAAAATGCAAAAATTTAATTTTATTAATTTGATAAATTATTTTTGAAAATTTTATGAAATACTGAAATTATGGAAAATCAGTACAAACTGTAATAGCCGAATAAAGTAAAGCTTTTTGATATTATCTGTTGTTGTAAGTATCTGTTGAATTAATAATGATGTAAGTAAGGTATCGAGAGCAATTAAACCATCAATGTGATAAGTAAAATTATTCAATGGATGAAGTTGCCAGCTGTAGACACTTTCGTATGAGAATAAAACATTTTCTGAAATTTCTCTTATTTAAATTTGGAAAAAAAAATCAATTTTGAAATTATTATTGATTGGCAAAAAGGAAACAAAGCTGTTCCATTGAAGAAAATTTTTGGAATAAATTTTTGAAATATTGAAATTTTCGAAAGAAGTCTAACTAATTCTATAGCTTATAATAAAAAAAAAAAAGGAGAAAAAATTAATCAAGATTTATGATTTTAAATTAATAAAAAAATAAGTCAAAATTTGATTTTTCTCCAATCACAATAATTATTACTAATTAAGCAATTAATTATTGCTAATTAATCAGTTGCTATTAATTATTTCTTTTTTTTCAGAAAATTAGTAATACGACAAGAGAGGTAAATATATAAGATTTCAAAAAATAAAAAAGTAAAAATAATTAAATATGAACATACCAATATACGGTAAAATATAAATGAAACAATTAGCTGTAACAATAACTGATACGGTAATAACTTCTAAGCCTTGAATAGAATGATACTGATGTGATCGTTTCGTACTTAATGCTATATTACCATTTCGAGGAATTGATATGCATTGAGCAACTGACTGTTAATTTCAAAGATTTTAATTATTTTAAAGTTTTAATTGAATTTTAATCATCTTTCCTATCTAACATATTGAAATTTCTTCTCCTTTCTCATGTAACATTTATAATTACAATAATAAATTCAAAATTATTAATTACAAACTTTTTTAAAATCTTTTATTAGAAGGTGCAAGAAAAAATAATGGCATTGAAATTTAAAAATGAATATAAAATTCATACTTTCATTTGTTTATAACATAAAAATTTCCATTCGTACACATCAATCAATGTACCGATGAATAAAAAGCATAACCAAAAAACGAATACAAACCTGAAATCAAGTTAATCAATATCACAGCAAAGTTATCATGATAATTTAATCAATAATATGAACAATGATAATGATTATGTCTGATCGTATTACTGTTTTTTTTCTAATAATAAAAAAATTTTCATCAGATTTTAATTTATTGCGATATTTATTCGATATTTATCAGTGATTACATAAAAAAATTTTTTTTCGTTTCTATAATGAATTATAGAAATTAGTGATTTTTTTGAAATGTATAAACAATTGAAAATTTTATTATTACAGTGTTTCTTTATTCTAAAATTAGAACTGCAAAAATATAATTTAATTGAAATTTTTTTTTCCGCCATTCTCTTTCAAAATTTTTCAGAAACGAAAAAAGAAAAAAAAAAACAAAATTATTGAGAAAATAAATGACAGGCCTGTTTTTCTTCTTCATTTTAAAATTTAACATTATACAATGAAAAGCTATGCAATTGCATTGAAAGCATAGTTCAAGAAGAAATCACTTGGCAGTTTAGAAATTGAAATTTACTCGGAACGAATGAATTTTCATAGTTGTGAAATATTTCACTAATAGCAATGCGTGTTAAATTCACAAATTAAAACTACAAAAAGTAAAAAGCTGAGAAAATTGCTTTTTGACAAATTTTCAAAGCAGTAAGATTAAGAAGTATAAGGTCAAATGTCGTTAATTAGTTGATATGATATTAATGAAATTTAAGGAAAAACAAAAGAGAGAAAAAAACATTAACTTGCATATAAGGAGGTCAAAAATTTTTTGTTTTTTAAAAAAAAACTTACAAAAAAATTTGTGAAGAAACTGGCCAGTCAAGAGGTGTTTCACATTCTGCACTTGTTGCATATGGTGTCATCACTAAATGTTTTTATTGATTATGCGACAAGAAAAAAGTTTCATAATAAGACCAATTTTAATGAAAATTTTTTTTGTATAATAAAACTTGGGAAAAAAACGAATTTAAAATTTTGTTACACAAAACAAATGCGAATAATCCACGTAAAATTAATTGATACTGAATTTTTTCACGAAAGTTTTCAAATTCTTTAATCAGACTTCTCTAATTTACTTCGAGCTAACTGGGTAATTTCTTGTGGTGCACACATTGTTGGAGCACATAAGCCTAAATGAATATCAAGAGTATCCAATTGTGGACAGTGTCGATTCGTTTGAACATTTGGAATTTTCAAAAGAATTCGACAGTAGCGACCATCAAATGCCTTTGATCTAAATTTAAATAAGGGATGGAAAAGAGAAACCGATATTCAATCAATCATAAATGAAAATTTAAAAAAAAAAATATTCGACATAAGTTGTTAGGTCTAGGCCCAGTAAGGAAAATATTCGTTAATATGCCTATGAAAGATTATATACTTAAACCAACCTCAAAATCATCTCTGCTGAATTTCTTTTTGCAAGAAAATAAATTTATTGATTTAAAATTTATTGATCAATAAATTTGAAAATATCCATCAAAATTATCAAATTAAAACTTCACCAATCAATTGATAACATAAAATAGGATATACCATTAATTGTTTTACTTTAGCTAAGAGAAACTTTGCAAATTTCAAAAAAAAAATAAACAAACTGTCGTAAGATTGAGCATTGCTCGTAATCACCCAACCAATAATAATTTCCTTCACCTATAGCTGGCGGCATCTTACCAAGTGAATCGAGCCCTATAATTTAAAAAAAAAAAGTATTTCAAACTGTGTGAAGGGAAATCAAAAAATTTCTTCTTGTGAAAATTTATTTTCATTCAATTAATTTATTGTATATTAAAAAAAAATATTAATAATTACTTCAATGAAACTATTAGTGCATGAAATGCTTAATCATTAGTACTTCTAAGATTTATTTCTAAATCTATTTCTAAGATAGCTAATTATTATTAATTATTATTTCGAAATTTCCATCATAGATCATTTACGATTTCCTTTTATGAGTAATTTGAATGGTTAATTTGATTAACACCTTTTTTTACTTATCTGTATTAGCATTTCTTCATCAATTTTATATCTTATTAATTAACTTAATTGAATTATTATTAATTAGTAAAAATACATATCACAAGATAAAATGTGTAGTTAGTTGATTTAATGATCAATTAGCTGAAATTCTCTAATTGTTATTATTATTTCCTTGCTTAAATCAATTTCACATCAAATTTTATTTCGGTATTCTTGATATTATGCGTCTAATTTTAAAATGGCATTTGAAATTTTTCTTTGCAAAATTATAATGAATTGAAATATTTTCAAGAAATCAAATATACTTGTTGAAAAATTTAAGTTATAATAAAATTGCAGTTTTTTTTCTTTTTTTTTTTTAAGTAAGCAAGTTATAATAAAATGCTATAACGAGAAAATTATCAATTCTCGTTGAAATTAAAATGCAAATATTAAAGTAAAATTTTTGAAATTAACAAAATAATAAACATACAAGTAATAACCCATGAAGTTTCACGTATAATATTTGTCACATTACGTGAACAATTCATGCATTGCTCGTAATCAGCATTTTCCAAATTACATTCACGCCAATTATTATCCAAAAAATTGGATAATGAGCAAAAAATTTTCACCAAACCATCGCGACAATTTATTGTAAATGGTAAACGTCGTGTAATGTCACACATTCCAGCTGCTGTTTCTGGCAAATTAATATCTTCCAAAATCGCTGGCCATAAATAATCAATCGATTTGGGTCTTGTTGGTAGACGAAAATAGCATAGAAGACAAGTTTGACAGATGGGTAAAATTATTGTAATTGTAATTAGTAGCAATGATAAACGCCTGGACAGCAACATTGCAACAAACTAAATGATAAATCGTGATGATAAGATCGAATTCCATTCAAGCAAAATTTTTGTTATCATTTACTGATAACAATCGTTTAATTTTCGCGAGATAACTTACAACATTAACAATTATTATATACAAATGAATTTTTGAAACTTTTAATTTTACCGATCAATTTTAATTGTGCAAATTTCGCCTAGGTATTTAATTTATGCTTCCTTTATTGTTTTCTTTCTTATAGAATTAAAATTAAACTTCAAAACTTTGCCCTATAACTTATGCATTTGTTGCGTTTCACCGTAAAGTTTGATAAACCTCTAGTAAAGTTATAGAAATAAGTAATATTACACAATAATTTATTTTGCACAGATTGAATTTATTTGGCAATATCAGAATTGATAAATCAATTATGACTGTTATCTAGTTTCATCAACTTAGCCATTTACTACATTCGGCAAAAGTACAAAAAACATAACTTGTTTTAACTTATTTAATTTTATTAAAACAAAATAACGCCAGTGATAAATGAAAAAAAGTAGAAGTTCATTTTCGACAGAGAAAAAAGAATATAGAATGAATCATACGATGATTCATTAAAATCAATCATGATATTTATGAGATATCAACTAATTTTCACTTTTAAAATAGTATGAAAATTTTGAAAATATAAATTAATGATGACCAATTTAACGAAATTAATGAAGAGAATTTTGTAGTCAATAAATTAATTGATTAATTGGTGAAAAGAATTAAAGCCTCAAACGATAAATTATTCAAATTAGTACTCTCTCTAAATTAAAATTATGATTAAATTAGCTATCACATTCTGTTTAAATTGCATTATTATATAATTCAAATGTAAGTATAATATAAAAACATTGTTGGAAAGGAGAAAAGCAAAGTGAAATAGTTTTGATGAAATGAAGTGAAATTCTGTTTTTAATGAAAATTAAGCAAGATCAGGTATTGTTCCGGATTCAGATAGCAGGATACAATTCAGAAATGACAATCTATGACTTTCATTACAATTGAACTTTTTATAATGATCAGAATGAAGAAAACGCTATTTCACTTTTTATGCAATTATCTCAAAAATTTTCATATCCACCTTTAATTAATTAGTAAATTGATATTATATTTTGAATGCTGCATATTTTAAACGCTGAAAATGTAAACAATAAAATTTTAATTTTAAAATAAAAAAAATTAAATAAGCCACGGAAAAAGTTACAGTGACTTCTTCCTTAGATATTAATACTTTATTGTAAAATAAAAAATTGAATCATACTAACTTAATTAAGCCAAGTGAAACTTTTTTTAAAGAATTAAATTATGATGCATCAAAGTTTTGTATGTAAATTCTTCCTAATTACATAAATGATTAAATTTCATATACTGAAGCTATAGTTAAGTAACATGAATGATTAAATTATTCCCTTTTTCCTAAAATTATTGTCTCTTTAAAGTTAATCAAAAATTGAATTATTACTTTCTTAAAATTATTAATTGGAATTTTAAAATAATCTTAAAGATAATAAGAACTGTAAACAAACTGAGATGAAAAAAAGGCAGGAATTGAAGGATTTACAGGATCCACTTTTAGCACATCTGTTGCTATTTCAACATTAATCGATCACTAACAACTGGCACTTTTTTTTCCTTTCATTTACTAATTTGACAGACATTTATAAAATATTACTTAACAAAGTTGTCATTTAATTCTAATTTTAATTTCTTTAGCAAAATTGCACTAATTGCACAACAACAATAACACAGAGACCAAATCGCGTGAAAAAAAAATGCAGAAGAGAGAAGATAAAAAAAATATATAATTTAGTGATAAACTATAGTTTTATTGTTTGCGTAACAAAAAAGAATGGCAATAGTACTACTTATTATCGTAGAACAATTTACAAATGCAAAAAAAAAAAGCTGAGGTATATGCTATTTCAACAAGCTGCTAGCTGTGCTCAACAACATCAGTGTATGCTTGCCCAGTGAAACAATTTATAATCAGCTATTAAATTTCCAAGGCAATTATCGCAAAATTTTTTGCTCATTTCAATCTTTTGTTCTTTTTCCTTTCCTTCTCTTGGTACATGCACTATTTACATTTACCTATGATTTTAACATTATGCATAAGACAAAAAAAAAATGAAAAAATGAGAAACAAAAAATGAGGAAAAAAAATAAGAAAATTAACAATTCTAGATTTTTTTTTAATTTAACGAGAAGGTCAAATTAAGATCACTACTCTGAAACGCAAAAGTAAAAATAATAACTCATAAAAATAACTCTATAACAACAATCGAGTTATGTCTTAATGACGAATGATATCACAGGGAAAAATATCTGATAGTACAAATTAATAAAAATGAAAATTGCCAAAACAAAGAAGATGCAAAAACAAAGTGAATTAAGATAAAATTTTCATTTTTGTCTTTAAATTTTTATTTTTCATATGATTAACTTCGAAAAAAAATAATAAATAGAAAATTTCAATTGGAGAGTTTTAAAACTTAAGAAACTCCTCTCAAACAATTATGATTTTTTAAATGAACCATATTTAGAAAATGAAATATCATTCATCCACAAATTCATCCCACCATCAAATGGGATATTTAAATCGGAGCACTGGAAAATAATCTCTTTTGTAATTACAATCATTCGGAAGCAAAGGCCAAACAAAATACATGAAATGTTCATGCCAATAAAGTTGATGAATACGATATCATCAGAGACAGCAGATAATTCTTAATCGGTAATAATTTACTGAAAGTTAATCTCGGCTCATAACTGATCTCAAAATAGACATTTAAAAAAATTATCAAGAATCACAGGAAAGTTTACAGCTAGTTCACTTTATTATCTATATCTGCTTCATCATCTTTCGTTTCGTTATTTTCTTCTCCGTCGCCATCATTTTTCGGATTATCACGGTTTTGCTTTTCTTCATCCTCTTTCAATTTAGCAATCAAATCTAAATGATATGAACAACTAATTCAACCGCAAAGGCTTAAAATTTTTCAGTAAAGTGCATAAAAACTCTCTAACGAAGAACTTAATATTGAAATTGATAATTAACCTTTCATCGAATTTTTTAAAAAAGCATCTTTACCTTTGGCTACTTTGAAAACTCCCATTGTATTCGTCTCACATACGTAGCATTTCGGCGTATTTCGGAAATGTGCTAATGCACATTTTTCACAAAAATAATGTTTGCACCTTTAAAAAAAAATTAATGAAAAGAAATTGACTCTTGCGCACATTTTGTGGCATTTAATCTAATATCCAAACTCGAAAAAAAAATAAATTATGTTTATGACTGAATTCAATACTTACTTTGTAACGACTGGATTAACAAATGATTGCCGACAGATGAAACATTTGAAAGGTAAATCACTCTCTTCCTCTTCTTCATCTTCACTACTTATCCGATACTTGTCTTCGTCATCCTCTTTCATCTTGCCAGCAATATAATCGCGTTCAATTTCCCATCCATGCTTATAATCAGTACGGTCATGCAGAAATTTGCACGAATCTATAAAATGGAATATATTTCCACAAACAATAAAGAGTTTCAAGAGAAAGTAATATTTATTACAGAATACTGCAGAACAGCTATGAATATCAAATAACTTTTCATTCTAATAACGCTAAAATTTTTACTATTAACAAATTAGAAAAATGAAAAACGTGAAGTTGTTACACTGTCTTGGAAACGTTGATTTTTTGAATTCGTAACCATAATACAAAAACTCCCTACTCAAGTTGAGCAACTGTAAAACGAAGACAATGGAAAAATATTCTATTGACCTTTTTAATATCAGGCTCTAAAATTTTGACTTAAATTTGAACAGAAAGACAGAGAGGGGAAAAAGAGAAAAATTCAACCTAATATTATGAGGCCTATAATAATAATGGTAATATCTAAGGAAACAACATCTTACCTCCGAAAGTGCAAAATCCTGTCTCCTTATAATCCTTGCAAATGTCTGGTGCAAAGTCCCATCTTACTGACTGCCTCACAAAATTCGGTGCTCTAATAGGCCCGAATCGATTAAGCCCTGATGAAGCATTACCCCAAACTGTATCTTTTTTCTCTTTTGCTCCATAAAGAGCTGCACCGCGATAAATCTGAAAAATATGTTTGAAAACCGTTCAACTCATACCATCCATGACAGATTGGTGCATACATTACACTTTAAAATATAGATCCAATTTTCGAATTGTAAAAATAACAAAATGACATAACTTCAAGCTAAGATTTTATTGGGCTTATATGAATAGGTCATTTGACTAGTTGGTTAAATTTAAGAGTCTGAGAAGTCTGCAATAAATAGAGAATTATCGAGAAAACATTCGTATCTTAAAATTTTTGAAAAAAGTAATGCAATCAAAATTTCGAGACATACTTTGTCATCTCGTTCCACCTTTAGAATTTGCTGTACTCGTTCAAATTGTGCCTGAGCATCGCTATTTACATCAGTATCGATTTCACTGATTGCAGTGGCACCCATATCTGATGGCCCAGCACGTTCTGCTGTTCCAGTTGAAGCAAATGTAACACGCAACGGATCATCCTGAGCTAATTCATCTTCACCCGATGATGATTGGCTGTCTGACGATGTGGATTCCAATGTTTTTTTAACTTTCTGGTCAATTGTCTAAAAAAAAATTATCATTTTTTGATAATAGCTTTTCGTTAATTTTTCCCAATGTTTTGCGGGAAAAGAAACTTTTGTAATATTTCATAAGTAACAAATCAATTGTAAAAAGAAAGAAATGCAGAAATGTCTTAAATAAAAACTTCTCTAAAGCAATGATGAGAAAAAGAATGAAAAAAAAAGGAATAAACGATTAAGAAAGGAAGAATATCTATTTAAAAACAAACCGACTGTATCATTGGATTTTTTCTTTTCTTTCGTCCACTAGCATATTTCACTACTTCATTCTTATCTTCAGCATCATTTGATGAATCTGATGTTTCAGAAATACGCTTCCTTTCTACTGTTGTATTTCGTCCTACTCCTTTACGATTCCTAAATACAACTACTGACGATGTTTCGTCAGTCAATTCTTCATTGGGCATTTCCGATTCTCTGAAATGAAGGACAATATCTGTAAGAATATTAGTTATGAGGAATGGAAAATTACATGAAATAGGAGTATATGCCGTGGACTAATTAATTTTTAGCATCAAATAATTGTAAAACCAAAGAATTAAAAGGAAATGATTAATAAAAGATCAATTTTGCAACATATTTCATTCGAAATGTAAAATAAAAGTAATAAAGCTAAATATACATCAATAATAACACTGAAAATATGTTATCAGTTAATTAGAAAAATTGCAGGTAACAATGACCGGAAAACTCCCGAGACAAATCGGGAATACCAAAACTAAAACAAATGAAAAACAACAAATGAAATAATAATTAACAAAATATCCATTAAAATTATCGCAATTCGAACTGATACCAGTTCGTATGTTCGCTTTGTTATACTCTTATTCTTTGCTATCATTGCATCCTATAACTATTCTCATACATACTTGCATTCTAAGATAATATCTCATTAATTGGTATTAATTAGAATTTACTAATTAAAATTATTGATTAAAATATTAATTAAAATCGGTAAGATATTAGATTTGATGAGATGAGAAAATTCGATTTTAGATTGAAGGAAAATTTAAAAATTAATTTTTTATTTCATTTTTTGAACGTTTCTTACTAAAATCATTCATTAGAAAAAAATTATAAAATTAACTAAAATACAGGCAAATGATTGATAAAAATTTTTAAAATTTGATAAAAACATTTTTCAGAATATGAGTAATATGTAAAAGATGTTAAAAGTTGCGTCACGTTTTATGGAAGGCATTTTATCAAGTACCAAAAAACATTTCACTTCATCAGATTGTCCATTATTCCAGGGTAAAAAGCTCCGTGTCATAACACTGGATGTAAGAAATACTCTGATTTGGTAAGTGCAAAATATAGATCATTTGAAATTGGGAATATATTAGAGCTAATGAGTGATTCTGATTTTTTTTTTATACACACGCATATTAAACATATTTTGACGTTAGATAAGAAATGTTTATTCACGTAACATTGCTGAGGAAGCGTTATTGATAATTATCAAAAAAGCATTAAGTCTTTTTTTGCTGTGTTAAATTATCATAAAAGATTGTAAATTAAGCTTTCTAATCATAAAACAGAAGTTCATGAAGTAATTAAATTTGAATTTGATCATATTATAGCTTAAAGCAATCACCAGGACATACATATGCTGATTTTGCCAATCAAATTAATATTCAGTGCAATGCTGATGAATTAGATGAAGCATTTCGGCGACATTTTAAAAATTTGTCGAAACGAAAATTATGCTATGGCTTCGGGAAAGATGGTGAAATAGCCTGGTGGATTGAGCTAGTAAAGAATTGCTTCGCAGATGTTATTATACTTTTCGATTCTTATGCTATTCTTTTTTTTTCATGTGAATTTATTAGTTATCTAGTAATTATAGATTAATTGCAACATTTGTAGGAGTAAAAATATTTCTAAAATTGCTTTATTTTTCCTAATACATTATCTTGGAATATCAGTTGGAGATAGTTATGCCTTAATAGACTGGTAGTTGACATTAACGAAACTTTATTTATACTGTTATATCATATTATTCTGTATATTTGTAAAAGAAAAAGCATTCTTCTTGTCATTTCATTAGTTTTTTTATTTTCTGAATTCAAACTTTAGAGTAAGGTTGATGTTGTTCATTAGATTTAATGTATGTCGTAAAATTTTGAACAAAGGTTTTACTTTTTTTTTTGCAGATTGGAAAGAAAAGTCCTGAGATAGATAAATTGGCGCATATGCTTTTTGATTATTACGCTACCATGGAACCATGGAGATTACTTGATAATCAGGTGTCAATTTAATCTTTTATTTGTAATATTTAAATCCAATTTTAACTGTCAAAAAAGCTCATTTAATGAAAAGTAATAATAATTCTAGAATGCCTTATTATTATCGCTGGAATGCTAGTGTTTTTGAGGACATCCTTTTGAAATAGGAACTACCCCAAATGGTTTATAGTTGGTTGGAACAGAGCGTTTTAACTGCCTATAGCACAAGCTTTTTTTTTTAGGAAACTGCATTATAAGGCCATATTCAGCATCCTTGAAGCAATTTACTGCATCATGCAGGCCTAATATCACAGTTTTTTTCCTTATTATGATATTGCTAGATTTTAGAATTGGTGAAAGCTTCTTGTTAGTTTCAAAATTATCATATTTAACGTGAAAATTTCAAAGTTAACGGTAGATTTATGAAACTGTGCAGGTAGTTACGCATATTTTTAGCAATTATTTGCAGGTTCACGATTATTTGAAGGAGTTACGAAGTCGAAATATTCGATTAGGTGTAATATCAAATTTTGACAGACGTCTTAGAGATATTTTGGAAGCTTTTAAATTATC
The DNA here is from genome assembly GCA_029876185.1 of Mansonella ozzardi. Taxonomy (NCBI): domain Eukaryota; kingdom Metazoa; phylum Nematoda; class Chromadorea; order Rhabditida; family Onchocercidae; genus Mansonella; species Mansonella ozzardi. The sequence goes on along the minus strand of JARVGP010000442.1, from coordinate 27,556 downwards.
ATCTTACTTTGAAATAATGTTTTTAAGCGGAGAAATAGGTGTAGAAAAGCCAAATAAGCAAATTTTCGAAAAAGCTGCGAAATATTTTGGAATTAGTCAAATGGACGAAATGCTTCATATAGGTGATAACGAAGAGAAAGATTTTAATGGTGCGAGGAAGGCAGGTGCAAGGGCTGCTCTATTAAATCCTGATGTGGTAGAAGCATGTATAAATAAGAAATATATTCTTTCCTCTTTAAAAGATATGGTTGATAGGTTAGAATAGCAGGCAATGACTACGTTAACGGTTTTATTTCACTTTTCTCTGAACAAATACATGTGATCAAAAATAAACTACTTTGTTAATTACTTCGTAAAGATTGACTGAGAAAATATCTCAGCTCTGAAATTTAAACCTCTTTCTACATTTTTTGTTCACTAAGCTACTGTTGTAATTATTTCTGTTCACCAATTTTAATCTAATTCAGTCTGAATCTTTTCATAATTTTCAAGTATCTGACTATTATATATTTCTCATTATGTATAAAACCCAGTAAAAATTTCAATTCAGTATTAGACTAAAAATTTTTCGGGATAAAATACAATAGAAATTCAGAATTAAATATTACTATAGTTATTTGTTGACTTACCAAAAATAAGCTGAATAAAATTATTTGAAATAAATAGCAAGAACACTGAACACGAACAAGAAGTAATCATCAGTGGTGACAATAAATGAGCTAATATCACATGAGAGTTGATAAATTTTTTAATAATAATGCAGTTGTTGTTGTTTTTTTTTTATTTTTCTTCATTTTTATTTAAAGCATCGATGAAAAAAGAACATTATCAAAAATACGATGGAAAATGATTTGAACATCCTACCAGTTAAACAATTGTTCAAAACGGCAAAAAGTTTGCATGAGTCATTCAAGTGATTTTCAAGTGACATTCAAGTAATTATGAAATGATAGTATCGAAGAAATTTTTTGAATTATTTGAAATGCCATTTAATTGCAGTAATAATAAGGCTAATTGTAAAGTGCATTTAGTAATAATGATTCTTTAAAGTAATAAACAATGCTCGAAATAATAAAAATTACCTCAAACAATAATACTTTAATTTAAATTCTTATGTATTATCGGTTTCTTACTGAAAAATCTCCAGAATTTTTTTTTGATAGAAAAATTTGAATACTTTCAATGACAACAGTTAAAGGTTAATTTTGAAGAACTAATCAAATCGTATCTTCATTTCGTTGTACTCTCGCATTATTTGTAACAAATAATAATCATAAATCTGTGAATGTGATGGAAAAGTTGAGTACAAAATGAAGGAGCATTAAGAATTAGATGGACGGAACGGAACGGAACGAAGCGGAATGATGAAGTGAAGGGAAAGTGAACGAGCCATCCTGTACTATTATTTTAGCTCCTTGGAAAAAATGTCATTAAAAATTGAAATTTGTCTTTGGCTTGGGAAAATCTCGGCATGGGAACTGTTCGTTCGTTAACTGTTCCTTTTCTGCCATACAAACATTTCCTTTCATCCATTCGTTTGTCCAACTTTTTCAGTGATTGGATGGGAAGTTCGTCGTATCATCTGTCCGCACATTTTCAATAGCGAAATGATTTGAAATGACTGCAGAGTAATAAATTATTTATTTCATCTATAACAAAAACTTTCCAAATAAATGAAAAAAAAAAGAAGCAAAAAATTGTGATATGAATTTTATTTCACTTCAATCAAATTCACTTATACTATTTTAATACAATGTTTAAAGCATACGAATTAATCAAATATGAAGAAACGAACAAAAAAAAAAAAAAGGATTAAAATTTATTTTAATTTTATTATTTAGTTAAATAATTTGAATTTTTTGACATCTAAGTAACATAGCAATAATAAAAACCATTTTGTAGCGCACATTACGATCTTTTTTAAATTCAGCTTCGCTTTGCATAGTCGCATTACATATGCAGTATTTGTAGTTACCTTTCTTTATCTTTTATTTTTTTCACAGACATGGAAAAAGAGGTGCAGAAGAGGGCAGTTTATGCATCTAACAATCAAGCCTCAGATAAGCTAACTTACTTTTTATCCTTTTCAACTATTTCCCATAAATCCTACAATCAGTAAGGCTAGAAATTATACTGTTGAAATGAACAGAAAAAAACAGAAATTATACTGCTAAAATGCTTACTGCAAATTAATTCATCTGATATTTAAATAATAGATTTAATTTTCTGAGTATAACATTAAGTGGAATAATTCCTTTATGGAACACACATAAATTTGTGGAATATTTTTTGTCAATATTTATCAAATTTTAATCAATTTTCAGTTTGCTTTTTTTCTTTTCGTTGTAATATAAACATATAACAGTAAGTAAGATTTAATCTTACAATTATTTGTTGTATAGAAAAAAGCAAAAATTAAAAAGGAAAAAATGTTTTTGCATAAAATCAAATTTTGTTTTGTAGTCCGTGCAATACCGGAATAGACAAATCAGTATTTCGCCGGATCCGTTTGATGTAAAAGCCAGCAGACACACAGTAAGATTCAGTATTTGCCACTGTAGCAAACGTACACAGCTTTCAACTGAGATTTCTGTTTTTCGTAACGCACATGAACAAATTAATGTTACTACGGTCTGTATCATTGTGATCTTCGGTATTCAACAAATTGTGATTTGTTGAAGTTCGCATATCGGGAAATCTTGGTGACAGAGTCTGGGGATTTCTTAGAATGTAGAATTTAAATAACAGATCGTTTGGCTGAGATATGAATTTCTGTAAAATTTATAATGTAAATTGCAACATTTTCGTGTTGTAATTTTAGATATGACCGATTCAAAGAAAATTTCAACGGATTCAACTGAAAGTGGCAAAGTTTTGACATCGAATTCATTGGGTATTACAAGTTTGTTGACATTTGTCATCCTCGTATTAGCATGGATTGTTGGTTTTGCTTCAAGATTATTTGCTGTTATACGGTTTGAATCTATCATCCATGAATTCGATCCATGGTTCGTTCTTATTTATCCTCATCTTTAATCTTCTTTTTTTTTTTCCTTTTTTGTTAATTTAAATGATACATTTATTTAAAAACTTTTTATTTATTTAAATGATATTTAGAAAGAACATTATCGCATGTTATAATTTAAACAGTGCTTTAATAAGACATGCTTCAATTCTCCTAACATTTCGGCAGCTTTTAGATATCAGGAATTGATAGAGGATTATCATATTGCAAATTATAAGAGCAGTATACTTTATGTTATAATTTTTTGTTGAATATCAGGTTTAACTATCGATCAACGCATTATATGGTCGGACATGGTTTTTATAATTTCTTAAACTGGTTCGATGAACGGGCGTGGTATCCGCTTGGACGAATTGTTGGAGGGACAGTAAGTCGTAATTCTTTTTTCTGAAAAACGAACAAATATTTTCAGTTAATGCTTATCTGAATGTTCGTTTCATAGCTATGTTTAATAGATTATTACTTCATGTAATAACATCTTTCCTTTTACTTTCCCATTTACAAGCAAACATTCGCTATTCTTGGATCATTCATCTTGGTTAATATATTCTATCCATATAGCTACCACTGAATAGAGATTAATAAGCAGAAATATCTAATACAAAAAAATATCTTAGATATGTTTAGAATGGTATGTCAACGTGTAGGAGTCTTGATATATATATTTCAATCAAACTGTTTACATAATTGGATATAATTCATGTAATTGAGTATTAGTATAATTTATGTCAACATAGTTAATAATAGTATTTCTGTTTTTTAATTGCTTTTCAGCTGATATAATTAATGATTATTCCATCGAAAATCCTCATCATGTTGAGAAATAATATTCTATTATTTTCTCAATTAACTTTTTCGCTTTTTTCTTTTGTTTTTTTGTTTTTGCGGAAGTAATGGTGATTTATTAACATAGGTTTATCCTGGACTCATGGTAACTTCAGGAACAATACATTACATTTTATCAGCTTTAAATATTTCTGTACATATCAGAGATGTTTGTGTTTTTCTTGCTCCTACATTCAGGTATGGTTTATTTATTTTCACCACTCGAAAGTAATTTTGATATATTAAATTCAGTGTATTTCTTGTTTTTTTTTATTCAAATTTATACATTTTATTTTTAGTATATTTTAGAAAAAATTTTGGCGATATAAATTAACTGTACTGCGTAACAGTTCATTTGCTCCTTTAAATTTTTGGATCAAATTTTCGCTTCTTTCTGTCTTTTAAGAGAGCAAGTAAGTGTCTTGGAAATAAGGGATTATACATTTTTACCTTTTATGATGATTTAATTAAATTGTTTTCAGTGGTCTTACTGCAATAGCTACATATTTTTTAACAAAAGAACTTTGGTCACCGGGTGCTGGTTTGTTTGCAGCTTGCTTTATTGCTATTTCACCTGGTTATACTAGCCGATCAGTCGCCGGCTCCTACGATAATGAAGGAATTGCAATTTTTGCATTGCAGGTATATATGTATTATTTGCACATGTGTTCCGAAGCTCAAATTAAATTTTCGATAATTTTCACGCTGTAAAAATTTTATTCTTTCAAATCTTCATCATTTTTCTTGACATAAATTTAAATTTATGTATTTTCAAAGTATAGAAATTTAAAGTAACAGCTCAGTTAAATATCATCATGCCTTTTTTTTTGTTTTAGTTCACGTATTTCTTATGGGTTCGTTCTGTGAAAACTGGTTCCGTATTTTGGGCAACATTAACTTCGTTATCATATTTCTATATGGTATCTGCTTGGGGAGGTTATGTGTTCATCATAAATTTAATTCCACTGCATGTTTTTATCCTTATATTAATTGGTCGATATTGTTCTAAGCTTTATATTGGTAAGATTTTGGTTTAAAATTTCTAGTTGAAATTATTTTCGTTCAAGTTCGAAGGATTTTAACCCTTTTTATAGCTCCTCTTAAATTTGCTCGTAGTCTTTAACATACCACTCTTTATTGCATTATCTTTGGTTTCATCTAATAATTGAAATAGTTCATGTCTTCTCCGAAGAAGTCATGTTTTTTTGCTCAGGCTTTATCGTAATAGCTTGTTTGGAACTTTTCATGCTTTGGGGAAGATTTTAATTTAATTCTGAAGTTTTTCTCTTTTCAGCATATACGACTTTCTATGTCCTAGGACAAATGATGGCAATGCAGATACCATTTGTCGGCTTTCAACCCATGAAAACTTCCGAACATATGGCTGCTGCTGGTGTTTTCGGTTTGTTACAAGTCAGTAAATTTCTCTTGCAATTAGACTGCTAGTTATATTTGAATGGAATTTATTGGATTTCTGAATGATATTTGAAGGCAGTGGGAGACTGTTCTATTTTTTCTAGGTTATTGCTGCGTTAAAATTCATGCAACATCGAGTTTCAAGGAAGGAATTTATGACTTTATTTTTTGGTGGAGTTTCATTGGTACTTGTATTAGGAATTTCCGCGATTGTTTTCTTAACATATGCTGGTATGATTTTAAGTCTTAGATTTGTGAAGTTCCTTTTCAGTTCAACTATATTTTGAAAGAGCTAGTTCACCTTTTCGGGGTGCTTCGCTCATGAATTCTGAAAATACTCATTTATTAAAATGAAATATATGTTTTGTAGGCTACATCGCACCATGGTCGGGACGTTTTTATTCACTTTGGGATACCGGTTATGCGAAAGTTCATATACCAATTATTGCATCTGTTTCGGAACATCAGCCCACTACTTGGGTTTCATTCTTTTTCGATCTGCACATCACAGCTGCCGTGTTTCCAGTCGGTTTGTGGTATTGCGTTAAAAATGTTAATGATGAGCGAGTTTTCGGTAAGCTAATTTGATATTTTTTGCAATTTTTAGTGATGTTGAATATAGCTTTCTGTGATGAAAGAGTTTCAGTTTTTTCGCATTTCAGCTTAAAGTTCTAGAATATAACCAGTATAAAGAATTGTAAAGGACTTGTTATTTTCTTGTTTTTGGCAAATAATTGTGAGAATACTTAGCGACATACTTTTCAGTGATACTATATGCAGTAACGGCAGTTTACTTTGCCGGTGTAATGGTTCGTTTGATGCTTACGCTTACTCCAGTTGTTTGCATACTTTCTGGAATAGCTTTCTCTTACACATATGAAAGGTATTTGATCGATGAGGGTGATCAATCAAAAAGGTTTGTTTTCTCTGGTTTATCATTGCTTTCCTATGTTTGCTGATTGCATGTATTACGGTAATGTTCTATTGAATATAAGGCTCTAGAACAAAGCTTAGAATGCTTACGACAGGAAAAGTAGCCGTACAGTTTCAAATTATGCAGTTCTTTTTTTTTGAAAGTTATAGTTATACAAGTCTATGATATGTAACAATGAGTTATTTCCAGAGTATAATGAGATGAAAAATAGCATTATCACTGTCTGTGATGATGCTGTTTCTTCATGAATGCTTGTTCACTTTAAAGATGAATATAGTCTTTCGACTATATCCATGTTTAAATCGACTATCCATCGACTATATCCATCTATATTTACTAACAAGTGGTTAGTAAATAATGAGTGATAAGATAGAAGACTGTTTCAGTGCTAACAATGAAGAAGAAAACAAACAATTATACGATAAAGTTGGAAAAGGTCGGAAAAGTGGCTCGTGGACGAATCAAGCTCCACCGGAGAGCAGTGAGGTATCGATTGGAATGAATGCCCGATCTATCGTTTCAGTAGTACTTGTTCTGATGTTGCTAATGTTCGTCGTGCATTGTACATATGTTACGAGCAATGCTTATTCTCATCCATCTGTTGTATTGCAATCACATAATTCTAAAGGGTAAGGCTACTGGTTTGTGAAACATCGCCATCAGTAAGATATTCAAATGTTTGATAATGGGTGGTGAAACTATGTGATTTTGATCAAAGAATCTGTTCTAAAGATGAGATAAACTTTAAGTTTTTCTTTTTTTTTTTTGCTTTTCATTTGTCTCGAATTATTTTTGAATAATTTATCATTTACAATATCACAGAAGAAAGGAAACAATGTTTTGTAGGGGTCGCGAAATAATGGATGATTTTCGTGAGGCTTATTACTGGTTGCGAAAAAATACGGAAGAAAATGCTCGTGTGATGAGTTGGTGGGATTATGGATATCAGATAGCCGGCATGGCGAACCGTACCACCTTGGTGGACAACAATACATGGAATAACTCGCATATAGCTCTAGTAACTGGCTATTGCTTTTTCTTCTCTCTCTTTTTAGTATCTATGTTGATGAGTAAAACTTGCAGCGGATCGTGCTGTTTTAACAAATTTGCGTTCTGCAAATAGGATTTCGATTCACAGTGGCAGTTGATATTATTTTTTAGTTTTATCTTACTTTCAGAGAGGTCACTGTGAATTAGGATAATCATTTTTTTAGGTTGGAAAAGCGATGGCATCGAATGAGTCAGCAGCGTATGAAATTATGCAGGCACTAGATGTTGACTATGTTTTGGTTATTTTTGGTGGCGTTATTGGTTATTCCGGTCAGTTCTCATTCATTAAATTTGATATTTTATATTTTAATATTTTACTGGTAGGTTTTGGCTTCTCGCTATTATAATCTCTGTATTTGAGGCATATAAACTGGAAAGGAAAAAGATTCTTGGAAAAATATTTCATTTTATGGTTTTTTTTGTAAGAATTTTGGGCTAAAATCTGTTTGTGTGATTTTGCTTGAGATAAAAAGGAAATTTATATAATATGAAATACTTTTCCAAGAATCTTTTTCATTCAAAATGTTTTTATAAAAAAAAAAAAAACCTGCTTAAAAAACTAGGTTCTGAATTCACGCAAAATTCAAGATTCAAATCTTCACGCAAAATTCAAGATTCAAATCTTTCAGGCGATGATATTAATAAATTTCTGTGGATGGTGCGAATAGCTGAAGGCGAACATCCAAAAGAAATACATGAAGCAAATTATTTCACAGAATCAGGCGATTACAGTGTTGGAGCACAAGCTTCCGAAACAATGCTCAGTTCTGTAATGTACAAAATAAGTTATTATCGTTTCGGAGATATTGAGGTAAATGTTTTGAGAGTTTCCGAGGATCAAACCAGGATGTTTTGTCAGGGTGCGGGTGCAGTAAGTGGGTTGAAACATGATTCCTTAATTCTTCAATAATTAAGGAATCACAATCAAGCTCTTTAGTCATAGCCAACTATTTTAAAGCATCGATAAGTCTATTCGTCATTGTTCAATGGCGGAAAAGTGCTGTTTGATGTTTTGAAAAATTAATTATTTTGAAAGTAAGATCTCGATTTTTTTTCTGAAATTTGAATGAGATGATTCTTTAGATGGGTTATCGACAACCGCCAGGTTTTGATCGAACTCGTGGATATGTAATTGGTAGAAGAAATGTTGTATTGGAACATTTGGAAGAAGCTTACACATCACAAAACTGGCTTGTGAGGATTTATAAAGTACTGAAGCCGAAAAACAGACCAGTGATTCCAAAAAAGAATAGGAGGAAACAATCACCGTCACATTCTTATTCAAAAAAAGTACAGTTATTTATTTGTGTTTTCAAATTAAATATAAGTGATTAAATTCCTCCAGTTCTATTTAACTATTCGTTGATAGACAGAACGATATTTGTATGCGAATTCCACTCATTTGCAAATGTGTCTTACACCATTTTTAGTAGATTCTTTCATTTTGGGAAAAATTTGGATAGAAGATGAAGGTTCATATCTGTTTCGAGTTTTTTTGTCGTTATAATTTTCAACCTTCACTTGCTTTGTTATGGCACTTCAGCGCTTTTAATTTGTTGGAAAATCATATGGCGAATTTTATTCTTGTTAAATTTGTAAGATTTTAACATATATATGATGACAATTTACAGGATAAGTCAAAGAAAGGTATTGTGCAAGGAAAACCAGTGGTAGTGAAAGGACATCGGCCACCGAAACGTACTTGAAACCTTCGAGTTTTTTAGGTTATATAAATGAATTTATTGTTACTCGGCGTTGATGGGGTGTTCCTTTGTATTTTGTTTAGATGATTTTAGGAACTAGGTATTCGCAAGAATAATGGGAAAAACTAAAAGATACATCTACTTTCAACCAAGACGATATTTTTTTTTAGAAAACTTATCGATTAAGGCTGGTGAGTTCTTGTCACATTTTCCGAAATGTAAAAAAAATAAATTTATATGTCTTTTTTTTCGACAGTTTTGTTAGTGATTGAATTATATACTTTCTGTTGTATTAACTAGTCTTTTTTTATTTATACTTTGTTTCATTGTCTTCAGCTCAAGAGCTGATTTGGAAATATTTTTTTTTGATTGGCAAAGAAACTTGGATTAATTTAAACCAAAAATCTATATTTTCTTGCGTCTGCAATAAGTATGTCCATAATTTACTAATTTGAATTTTTTTAAAACCATTGGCTTACGTTTTTCTCTTGAAATCACGTATTTCTGTCGTTTATTTTTTTTTTGTTTTTTCATAATTGCTTTATACACAGTTCCGAACATTTTAGTATTTCTGGAAATAGAAGGAGGTAATTTTTTTGTGAATTGCATTTCCTTAAGGAAGATAGAAGCTGTTTTCAAAGAAGAAAGAGAAATTTGTTCATTAGGTATTGTTTTATTTGTGACAGCATGCAATTTTTTTGCAAATTTAATATCGCAACTGTAATTTTAAGGCCATTGCAGAATCTTTTCTGTTCCTTAATTAAAAAAGTTTCTTATTAAAAAGTTGAGTGCAAACTTCATTATTAGAAAATTGAGTGCAGACTTTGAATGTGACGTCAGTAAAACATTTTCGTCAGTTATATTTGTGCATAATTTCAAATCATTCCAGTTTAATTTTAGAAAAGTTAATGATTATGACTTTTGCTCGATTAAATTAGTTAGAAAGCGTGAAATGGCGAATACATATTGATCATTTTATTAGAATGAGCATTGATATTGATTAATGTTGATCGTTTTTGGTTTGTGTACGCGGTTTGTCTACAATCTACTGGGTTATTTTGTCTCCGGTTTTTTTTTTTCGTTCATTCTAAATGTGTCAATTAATTAAATAATAGCATGCTCTCTCTAATTATGCAATGGATCTCCAGATGGAGTTTTAAGTTTAAATCTTTTTCCATGCTTAATGGCAATTAGAAATGAAAACTGCTTAATTCCGCAAATTTTTTTTACTTACTGGTAGTTTGATTAATTTTTTTTTCTTTTGACTTCTTTCTTCTTATGCGTGGATATTTTTCTTCGTCTTCAGACAGTTTTGTCGTTTTTTCAAGTTCTTACCGTTAAGTCTTTTTTTGTTGTTTGGGACATTTTTTTTTTTTCGAAAATTCTATGCCAGTATCATTATTGTTGCTGAGAGCATTCCTCTCGTTTGTATATCATATCACTTTCTTGAAAATTTAATGATTGTCGGAGTAAAATTTATTTATTGCAGATTATTTCGTTTGTTCAGTTAATATATATTTGTTACTGATTATTTCATCTTTTCAGTAAATATATCTTGTAGTCATTGCTAACATCAAAATCAGATTATTCAGTACAGATTTTCCGATGGTGACTGCACCGAACGCTAATAACGGTTTTACAGAAGAGGTTGCAGGATATCACGTTTAACACCATTTTGTAAACTGATATATTAGTCTGATAGAATTGTGGATGGTCCGGCTGTTAGCAGGCTCACAGTTCTAATGAATTTTCAGAGTCATTTTTATTCCAGCATTCATTGCTTATCCATAATCAGTGCAATGTAGTAAAAAATTTGATATTCATCAACTAATATAAAGAATGAATACAAAAAAAAAAACAAAAACAAAAATTAATCGATCAACTGAGTAAAGGAAGCATGCAGTGGCTAGTAACGAGTTTTCTCTAAGACATTTGCAATTTTACATTATATTAATTAATTGAGCCTCCTTACTTACCAGTGTTATCAATCAGTATTGAAAGTCTTTATCAAAATATTCAAACATCCTAGCTAATATTGTTAGTAATTTACTTATTATTTTCAATTTTACAATTACAAGTGTAATAGCGTGACATAACTTTCACAAAATTCTATTTTTTTGAATTATTTGTTATTATTTTCATCTTTCCTATTTCAAAAATATTTCCATTTTTTCCACTGAACCTTCCGAATGTCGAATTTCAAATCATTGAAGTTGATATTAGCTCTGTATTGCACTTCAGCTTTTGTACGTGAAATTCTAAACATGTTAGCTGGAGTATTGGAATATTATAATGAAGCTTTGGAGTAAATTTGAAAATTTTCCAATTTTTTTTCCAGATTTCTAGGCTAAAAAACAGCAAATAAATGCTCTTTGCTATGATGCTTAGATTTTTCATTGTCCTACTCTATTTATAATTTGATGATAAATAATGCAAAACATTGTAATGATAACAATATTTGTTAAAGTGAGTCAACAGGAATCAACAAAATTATAATGATGAATTGAAAGAAAAAGAGACTACGGTATTTTATTGAAAGAAAACATGACTTATTGGCCTTATTACAAAAGCCTGATCGTGTAGTAGCCAGAAAATGATACATTGATGTCATCTTTTAATGCTATACTTCATCATTACTAACAGATCATTAAGTTAGGAAATTTTTGATGAAACACTTATGATGTACTATTTATTACAATGAAGAATGTGACTGATGATTTTAGTGATAATTTTGCAATGTCAATGCTATTTTGTGATTTCCTTTCATCTGTTACAATCTGAATGATGATAGTATATAATATTGTTATATTTATGACAAACTATAGCAATGATAAAATTTCAAATAGAAATAGTAATCAATTAAGCATTATATTTGCGGATAAAAAAAAATATCTTTAAAAAAATACCAAAAGAACATTTGCATATTTGATATGATCTGTACAAATATAGGCTGTGCAAATTTCTTAGGTATTATTTTCCTTGCAAATATTTAGCTTATTTACATTTATATGGTTTAAGCAGTAATTCATTTTCTTTCGTCAGAAAAAATTTTTTTGTTGTTGAATTTTTAGAAAAATCTTTTTAATTTACTGAAAGTAACATCAAAAAATTATTTGATATATAATAAAAGTTTTTTCTATTGCAGAAAACTTTCAGCTATGTACAACATTATGCAATGATACTGCGATACGTTTATTTCATACAACGAAGGAATTTTTTCCATTCGTTGAAACAGCTGGCAAATTTAAAAGAATATCAGGAAAAACGTCTTGTTGGGTAACATTTTAATGTATTTGTTCAATCAAGATTTTTGAACTTCAAAACTTTCAATATTTTCACATATTTGATAGGTTGAAATACATGAATGAATAATAGAAATTCATGTGAAATTTTAATATAAATTTAATAACTGGTTAAATAGTTATTCAGGCTTCTTAATCACATAAGACTTTTTGACTCTTCATTAAGAGTAATGATAGTTATGATTGTAAAATCAATAAAGAGACGGGAAACTTTTCTTCTTATCAGTTTCTATCCTCCAGAAGAATTGAGTTATTAGTGCTTGGATAATTGAACTATAATCTAGATAGAACATCTAGCGATTTATTATTTGTTGGATAAATTGGCAAAGATTTGCTTTTCATTCAATAATGTCTACACTTTGAATACAGATAAGATTTGCAGTTGCAGTCTGTGAGAGTAATAATTTTATATTGTGCTTTTTTCAGATACACTGCGGAGGAAATGTTCAATATTACAGCAAATGTATCTGAATATCCCGAATTCGTACCATGGTGTCGAAGCGCCACTGTTACAGTAAGTCATTTTTTCTGTCTTTAATTTAATTCTTTATAAATAATAAGACTGCAAAAATAGCATAGTGTATGAAAGGATGCAAATATTGCCAGTCATTTAACAAAAGCTCAGAATAGTCATTTATATATTTATTTATGGCTTATGTCATAGTGCATGTTGACGATAATCTCTTACTGCATTTTCTAATTGTCGTAAAGTTGATATGTTTGCAGAAACATTCACCAAATTTGTCCATTGCTCAACTGCAGATCGGTTTCCCACCTCTTTGTGAAACTTATACATCTCGAGTTTCGACTATAAAACCAAGCATAGTCCGGGTAAATTATCCTATGATTTTAATATTTTTGAGTTTTCCTAGATATCATTTAATCCAATTTAACTCTATTGACAATTTGACGTATATTGCGATATGTATTTAATATTTTAAGATACTAATGCTTTTCCGGATAATGAAAAGTATATTTTTATCTTTCCAAATATGACTGATTAATCATAAGTACACACACTGAAACCATATTTTCCTTCAAAGAAATAAGTTTCTATAAGAATTTGTTCCGGAAAATTATATTATGTTTCAGTCCGTATGTACCGACAAAACACTATTCAAAACTCTGGAATCAATATGGCAGTTCAGTGCGGGTCAAACTAACAATACTCGTTCTTGTACTTTAGTGTTTAGTCTTATTTTTGAATTCCAATCAACATTTCATACTTTCCTTGCACATCAGTTTTTCGATCATGTTGTGCAAAGTATGGTAGTAGCATTTTTAAAGCGAGCTGAAACAAAGTATGGCAAACCATCCTTCGATCATTACAGAAACTTTGAAATTCTAAAAAAAGTTCGGTAGTAATATTAAAAAATTGTTTGTTTTATCAATGAATATTGCTATAATAGTAGGAACAATGATTCGTCTTTCTAGTTGCTTTCTTTATCCTGTTTTTCGCCAAAAATTTATTATTAATTATTAACTTATTATTACTATTATTATTTTTATTATTATCACTATCATTATTATTTATTATTATTATTATCATTAATATTGATTATTACTTATTATTCATTACTGTTTTTACTTATATTATTATTATTATATAACACACCACAACAAGTAGTGCTGCAAAATGCCTCTAAAGACAAGAGATAAAGAGGAAATTAAATATACTGAAAAAGAGTTTTATGCAAAAAATAAGAAAGCAGTAATAAATAGGAAAAGAGAAATAAGAATTGTCCATAAATGAATTAAAAATAGGACTTGCTGGTAGTTGATGAGGGAAAGGAAGAAAGAAAATGTGAACCGATAATAGCAGGTTAGCTTAGAAAAAAAAGCCGGTGATTTGGTGCAACCCGGTGAACAAGAACGGGTCAGGAGGTGTGCAACTTGAAAACGGTGAAAAGGAAACAAAATAGGTAAATTAGATATTTTCCAAATTAGGTGCATATATTTCTCCAATGTGAAAAATAGTTAATGATTTAGTTTTCTTCTAATTTTCAACTGATATTTGTTTAGCCGTAAATTTTATGCTTCTTCCTGTATCATATTATTAAAATCATTTTACGTAGTTTATTTGTGTTTGTTGACAGTATCAGGAAGAATAAGGGACAAATTCAATTAAATGAAATATTTTTTTTTGTTTTTATTGTTAGGACCTCTTTATAAAATAATAATAATCATATGAGTGGAAAAATCGCTTTATTCAAGCACCAAATAGGATTGCAGTGTAACTATCAACATAACATGGAATGAATCGCAAAAAATTCAAAAGTTTCGAATGATAAACAAAACTAATTTAATGAGCTGCTGTCCAGTTAAATATCAATTTCACGAATCAATTTTTAACAAAACAGCTTTGGAAGAAATGCAGATCTTCTGCTAATATATATTTTGGCTGTTTAATGTAGAATATGGAAATAGCAAACTTTTCCTCTTGATGTAAAGTACAGAAGCAACAAATTTCTAAATATATATGAAATTAATGCAACAATTACTTGAATTGGCAGCGACCTTAATGTTTTTCTGATGAATAATTCCGACTATCACTTTCTGGAGAACTTTTTGACCGTGTTAAAGAATTAGGCGTCACTTGCGATTCTGGCTGATCGCTGGAATTTCGTCCTGGCTCGGAAGTCCGTATAAACAATTCTAAATGTATAAGTGCATTTCGTGCAGCGTAATCTTTCGCATCTGTTTCTGTCGCTCCAAATCCATAAAATGCATTTTTCATATCATTAGGACCATTAAGTGAGAGCATGCATTGAAGGTTACCTGAAATTATGAAATATATAATCTCAAAAATATTTAGCTTTCCATTAAATTATTTGTTTTGAACTATTTTTCTATTCTTATCTACCAATTTAACTGAAGCAAGCAAAATACTTTTATAATAGTTAAAAGAAGACATACCATCCAAATCTGGTTCAAAAAATATAAATTTCAGCTCCTGATTCAGAAAAATTTTGTTGATATTTTCATCACCAGAATTAATCAATTCAGTCAATTTTTCTGTAGGACCTTTTGCATCAAAATCATCTCCAAATGCAGCACGGACTTTCTGCAACGATTCTGGATGCAGTGCATCGGTTGATGCACCGATGGAGCTCTGAATAGTTTTCTTATTAAAGCTTAGAAATCATAACTGAAAAATTTAAAGAAATTATATTTCGAGAATTCTAAAATTTGTTAGCCTAAACTTTAATTACTTACCACATTTTCATGTGCCATAAATTCACCAGTGCTTGTAACTTCCTGACCTCCATCATCAGCAGCAGGAACAGCAAGCGCTGCATTTTCAATATCATCTACCAAGTCTTTGCAATTTTCTAATTGGGCGTACATTTTTTGAGCTGCTAGAGTCTTCGCTAACTGTAACACATTCCATATTTATTCAAAAGAAACTATAAAAATTCTTTCGAATTAGCTAATCTACGTTAGCTGAAATAGCCAATTATAAAACAAAGTAAATTCATAATCAAGCAAAAAAAGAGAAATGGTCAGGAAGAGCAAAACTAAGACAGCGTAAGAATTACAGAAAAAAATTTTCAAATAGAATAATCGCGAATAATTTTGAAACATGTTAGTGATTTACTTTTTTTGTTTTTCCGTGTGCCATTACATGAATCTTCCCTATTTTACATGAAACAGTGAAAATTCGTTGATTTGGAGGTCCATCTTCATCAATTTCATAAGTAGCGTTTAATAACTTCAGCTTTTGGCATCTAAAATGGCACAAAAGATTCATGTTAAAAATAAAAATATTCTAAAATTTAGTTCACGATTCGTTAGCCAAATATGTTAAACATATAAAGCTTTATTACACAATGTATTATACAGATAAAGCGTTGCGACAATATGAAGGTTCGAACCTTTCGTTTACTTTTCCCACCCAGTTCTCTACAACAGAATCATCAGCAATTCCGCGATTTTGAAAATCGGTCGTCAAGCTCTCCCTGCAAAACAAAGAGAAATCTTAAAACCCTAATAACTGTTTCAGTATAAAGAAAAAAGCCTTGTGCAGCATCCAGAGTTAAGTATATTAGTTCAGATTTTTTGGAATTTCAAGAATTTGAAAACAGAATTTTAAAAATTTCAATTTTAGAATTAGAATTTAGAAGTTTCAGAAATATAATTTCAATTAGAATTTAGAGTTCTAGTGTTCAGGTTCCCACACACTAGAATTACATTTCGAAATATAAATGCCAAAACTAATGAGAATCGGCAAGCTATAACTCATAACACAAATGGTGGAAGAGTAGCCAGAAGGGAAAACATAACTACTTTCATTACTAATCATCATGTATGGTCCCATCATATGTTTGTGTAGGGCTTTGAAACCCTACCAATCCGATCCTGAAAGTAAATAAAAAATAGTTTTTCCTTAATATTTATGATAATGCTACTCACTCCTCCAATTTGCCACCTAAAAAAGCTTGAAGTATTTAATTCCAAGTCTTCCACTTTCATAGGCTCATTTGCACCACTTATGAAATTTCAAAACGTTCTTATTTAATACCAACTTTTAAACGATCAGACATTTATCCACAGGGTTATTAATAAAACAAAAATATGACGTTTGTTGAAGAAATAGAACTTGGTGTAATTTATACAATTTTGACCAGTTGTAATTAACAGTATGTTTGCAACAAATCTGAGTTTGGAAAAAGATATAACTTACAAGCTAGCCAGTGCTTCTTCTTTTGTTTTACCTAATCCAAAATCACTGAATGATTCCTTCTCAATCATCTAAAATAATCCAATAGTTATGCAAAATTAAATATTGCTGACGAGAAAGACAAAATTATTCCTCAGAAGGCTAAAAATTTTAACTAGGAAGCCAAAATCATTCCTTAGAAAGCCAAAGATTTTAACTTTTGATATGAATAAGCCAATCTAAACAGGTGTAAGACAAACAATATGTTATATAACAGATGCGTAATATGCAAATCTACGTAATGTTTGAGTTATGGATGGGAACGAAATATATAGTTGTACGTCCTTATAAAATCATAAAATAAAATCAGATTGAAGTCCCAAATCTTAAAACATATGAATAGCACATATATCCCTGATATCAAGATTGAAGTATCTAAATTTTTAGGGGCATTTTAGGGGGCACTTCAAACTATATGCTTCCTCATCAAACAGCAATCAACTAACAATTTTATAATTGTCTCCAAATGATTCCCTTAAAAATAAAGGACTTCAGAGATAGAATTTCTTTTTAAAGAGAAAAAACCTTTTCTAGCATGTATTTTGCAGCCATTTGTTTTGCGATTTTTTTCGTTCTTCCATAACCAATCGTATGGACACCGTACAATTCACATCGTATCGCAAATGAATTGGACTAAAATGTACGTAATTAATCTGATATTTAAAATAATTTGTTATATTACTGTTATAAAGAAATGTTATCCGAATCTGCAAAACTTCCAATCACAATTATTTCAAGATAAAGTAAAAAACCAGATCGGTTCTACCTCCTCACAAAAAGGAGATGATATTATAAAAGATTTCCGTTTGCTTAATTATCTGCCTATTTCTCTATCTATATATGTATACATAGGGATCGATAAAAAACATTTTTACACATCATGAATAACAAGTATAGATTAAAAATTCTAATTTTACTTCACTAAAAAGCATATATTGCTAACCATTTCCGTGAAACTAGGTGAGAAAATAGGCGGTGAACCATCGTAATACTTTTTACAACCCTCTTCCAGAATACTAACGAATGATTTCACTGGAGCAACTGATGATCCGGCAGATAAGATCGGCAAAACGTTTGCTTGCGTTTCCGTCACTTGTTCACTACCATTATCCATCACTTCTAACACTTCCGCCTTATCAGTTTTTTTGCATTGTTTAAAATTTCTGTTGCCAACCAAATCATCGAAATTCACTATTATTGGCTAGAAAACGACAAAGAAATGTTCAGATATGATTTTGTGATAAAATAAAACTTGATAAAATACTTGATACTCAATAATACTTGATAAAATATCCATATTATGATTCGCCTTGTGCTGAGAAATAGATCGATTTACTTATCCATATTATTCTTCTACACTAACCTTTTCACAGACAAAATATTCCGGTTCGCGACTTTTTGATACATCGATATGAGTGAATACTTGATAAAAATTGTCCACCATATGTGTTATTATGAATACGAAACTGAAATTCAAATTGTATTTCAATAAAGAATTTGAAATTAAATCGAAACGATACAACCTCGCAATTTTAGCAGCATAACTTAAATTAGAGTTTAATTTCAAATTAAATTTCAATTTAATATTTAAATAAAACCAATTTTTAAATGATACAGCGTATGTATATTTTCGTAACCATATGATGTCATCATTGTTCAATCGGAATTGATATAAATAAATTCCAGTTAGCAATTTCGTCATTGCTCATATTTGAATTGAAGAACTGATATAAATAAATTTTAGTTAGCAATTCCGTCATTGCTCATATTTGAATTGAAGAATTGATATAAATAAATTTCAGTTAGCTATTCCGCCATTGTTCACATTTGAATTGAAAAATTGATATAAATAAATTTCAGTTAGCAATCCCGTTATTGTTTGAATTGAAAACTGAATTAATCTGAATTGGAATTGAAAAAGTAAACTGAAATAAATCCAATTAACACAACTGCACCGCCGTCAACCTGCGCTCGATAAGCTAACAAACAAATGGAGATGGTCATCACATCGTACAGTAAGTAAGAGGGTTGTGAAAATAAACTTGAAAACAGAGAGAAGACAGAGATGACTGTGGATATGAAAGGATCATTTATTAGAGATTGAGAAATTCATTCAGTGAATATTATTTTATGATAGAACCAATATGTAGCAAGTGGTAAAAGGAAACAAAAAGAGTAAAAATAAGAATGAAACTGCAGAGATTGATGCAAAATATCTGATATTAGCATAAATTAACTGAGGAAACTTTTTTTTTTACAAAACTGGGTTGAAGTACAAGTTGCAAGGAAAAGCCTTTAGGTTAATTAAGTGTGGCTAGATTCCCGTTTATGTTGCTTTCTGTGTAATTAATTATTTTTTCATGTTTCCATTTCAATTTGATGTCTCTTTTATTTTATTTAATTCCAAAAAAGTGATAGAGAAATGAAAAATGAATGAAATTATTTCAAAATTAATATTTCTTTTAATTTTCATTTTGCATTCATTTTCTCTTTTGTAATTAATTATTCAATCTCAATATATGATAATTAATTATTCGATCTCAGTTATTGATTGATGAGATTGGATTGAATTTATTTTAATTTGCATTTTTATTTTTTATTTTTGCTGAATAATAAAGGATAAAGAATGAATATTTGCAGGATAATATGTTATTATCATGGATAAAATTAGCAGCTAAACGGACCGATTTACGACCAATTCATAAACGTATTTTTACCGACAATGTACTTGACAAAATGTATAGCGGTATATTTTTAATTTATTTCCAACTTAATCTAAACATAAAGGAAATTTTAATAATTTTTGAAAGAGTATTGCTTAATTTAACCATTGCATTAATATTATCCTTGTCTAACGTAGAATTTTTGAAAAATCATATATGCAAAATTTTGATAAATTCCAGAACTGATAGTTTTAAAATTTGTAAATAAAAATATAATTGATTCGGCTGAAATAACTTTGACTATTTTTGAAAATTACAGATCTTTCAAGTAATTTTGATAGTCTACCGTTGAAGATTAAGTTCTGAAGAAATATTTAAAATTTTCATAATTATTCCAAATGAAGGATTTTAACTTTACAGCTATGAGTTTTTCATATTCACAAATTGCAAAATATTACATATAATTTGAGTAAATTTCAGGCACAGTAATAGTATTAATTGGTGGAGCGTTGTCTATGACATCGGTAGCTCTAGTTAACATTATAATGTACTACAAAATAGTGAAACCATTACGTGAAGCAGATCGTGAAAAATTAGAGAAAGATTTATTGGAGGCAGATGAAGCTGGTTTTTCGATGAAGCTTTGAAAAATAAGTAAGTTAGTTATCTATTATATATAATGTTTTATATTGCAATCATTAAAAAATTCTAATCCGATTTCGTGTTGTTTATTTTCGAGGCTTTTGTCTTTTTTTCTCTTTGAAAGTTTTATAGGATTAAAATTTTTAATTTGTAGTAGTTTGTATTATTTGAAATTTTATTAATGCGTCAATTTAAAGTTATTATTTTCCAAGTTATTAATCCTTTATAAGCACTGAAATAAGATTGAAATAGAAAAGTGTAAAAATGTTTCTGACACAGAATTGGATCTCTCTGAAACTGTTATTGTATGAATTATTTATCGCTGTAAAACTGATAGTTTGTAAACACGTTGTTATATTTGACGAAGTGCTATTTCATAAACTTAATTTTTATTCAGGAAGAGGTAATGAAATGTGATTTCTAGGTATGTAAGAATTTTATAGTCTTATGTAGCATTTCACTTGATAGTGATATGATTACGAGATAGAAGCAAATCTTATGTGGATTCTTACGTTCCTAAATCTCTAATCTAAATCTTTAAAATGAAGTGTGAGCCATCATCAAGTCGTATTATTCGCTGTTAAACTAAATCACAGGTAAAAATTGATAATGCTTGTTTATTTACTGCATTTTAGGTTCTAGTTGCTAAGCTTCGTTTCATTTATCCTTGCAGTATTGTTACAAGTCAGAAAGTGGAATCAGTCATAGATTGTTCAACTCTGTAATGTTGCTTTTCGTATTGCTTTTGCTCGTATTTCAATTATATATTGTAGGTTTCTGTTTTTCTTTCGAAATATCTGAAATTTTGGTCAGAAGAAACTAGTTAAATTACTATTTCTCCATTGTTGTTCATAATTCAAGCATTGTATGCAACTGATTCGACAAAACAAATGAATTTTAATAGATTTATCTCACCGCTTTTTTGATTCATGAATATCTTTGTAATATCGAAAGATTCAATAAAAGATACATGATATATTATTTCTGAAAATTTGAGAGTTTCAAGAAAAACGAAAGAATATACTTCTTAGTTTTTGGTTAGCGGAAGTTGATCAAAATTTACGTTTTATAATAATAATTAAAGTATACTTTTTAATTTCTTCGCATGAAAATGATGTGAAACTATTAACAATTCTCTAAGTTTAATTTCATGTTAATAATAATTAGTTTTACACTTTCTGTTTCTGATCACCGGGGTTATTGACCCTTTCCTTCCAATTTTTTAAAATTTAAAAAGTTTTTCATCACATGCAAATATGGCTTGTAAAAGGTCTCATTTTTAGTCCAAATTATTCGAGAATCCCAGCAAGTCTTTTCATTTCCTTATCGAATCCGGATAGGCTAATGCATTTAAAATGTAATTGTAAATGACGAGTGCTTTTTTCTTCCAGGATGTTTTCACGTGGTAAACGTTTCATGCAATTACTTGGACCAGATGTAGTTTATTGGTTTCCGGCATGTATATTATTAGGAGCAGCTTTTGAACTTTTTAAAGTATTTTTCTATGTATTATTATTATTTTCGTCGGAATAATTTCCCTCTTTTAAAAATTTTGATTTTTGAATTCAATTTGATGATGAAAACAACTGAACATAGGTCTTCTTTTTTTTTTGGAATATTTCTATTGGAGACTTTTTTTTTTATTAGGCTTTTCGAAATTACATTGAAAATTTCAGCATATTTATTTATTTTGATTCATTTATTCTTTGCATTTATTTCAGATAAAATTTACATTTATGGGTGTGAACTACTATACGGTATTTAGAAATAAACGAATGCAACAACAACTAGATGATTTCGAAAACTGGTTGAAACAAATGGATGAATTATCTGCTAAGGCTGTGCAATCACAAATTCATACGAGGAAAAAGAAGTGATTTTTTAAAAAGAAATGAATTAAATCATCTTAATCGAAAGATGCTATGAGCATGGAGAAAATTTTAGTGGAATATTTCAGTGTTTTATATCATTACCGGAGTCTTGTATTTTTGTTGAAAATTATTTTTATTTTTCAAATTACCATTGGTGCGTTTTGAAGCTCTTCTTTTTGACCATTTTAATACACCCGTTCTTAACTCTTGCTTCCACTTATATGGTAATTAATTCGAGAAATTTTATGGTGAAGATTTTCTTGTGTTCTTTCTATTATTATAAAAGAAAAGATATTTCCATACGTGTTATACATTAGTAAATTGATATGAACGTCCATTAAAATCTTGATGTCTTTCCTGGCTTCTGTTACAATACTTGAAACAAGACTTTTAAGGCTTCCTATGTTTATTCATTTTACAGTTGTTTTAAGATTGTATATGTTACCGTTTAGAAATTTGTTTATTTTTAAATTTGAAATAGCTGATTGTATTTTGATAATAAAAAAGTTGTCGAAAATTGTGGTCCTTCGATAAGTGAATGAAAAAAATAAAAAAAACCGTTTGGCAAGTCTACGTCTTTTATTGACTGTTGACATATTTGTAAATTGAAAAAAAATGGAAATGAAATTTTTAAAATTTTTTAATTATGAAGCAAAGATTGGAACAAGGATAGTAGTGGTAAAGTTTATCGTTATCAATATCATGTTATTAATATTATCACTATTACGGTATTGTATTTCATTTTTGGTTCTATAATTTTATCAAACTAATCAGAAGGAATTGTTATTGCTAGAAAAAGAAAGAAAATTGAACTACAATTTGCATGATTAAGAATAGGACAAGTAAAGCATCAATGATTTAACAATGATTGATTAATGAACGCATTCTGATTCCATTCATCGAAAATTGAAATTTACAGATGCATAATGATCATTTACAAAAGTATTCAAATTTCTATATATATATATATGAATTTTTTTCATATATATATATATAAAATCCTGAATTCAAAAAATCGATCAATAAATCCTATATTATTAAAACAGTCCAATAAAGAAGAATAAATTAAGCATTATTAGCGTATTTTACTATCATTGAAAGATTTTTGCTAATTATTACAAAATTAATTGTATTTCAGAAATGCAAGAGAAGAAAAATAATTGAATGCATCATAAAACGATGAGTTAATTGCTAGAGAAAAAACGAAAATGAAGATTGAATTTAAAAAGCAAAAATAAAAAAAGACAAAATAAATGACAAATGACTAGTTGTATTCAGAGAAATTTAAAATCATATTGTTATATTTGAAATTAAATAAGGCATTGCATAAAGTGTAAAAAGAAAAACAAAAAATACAAAATTTGAAATCGATCTTTTTCATTCTGTTCAGTTTAAATTAAAATTGATTGAAAGACCGGATAACAATATACAGTTTAAAAATAATACAACTCTCTCATACTTGATTGCAAATATCAATCAAATTTTGTTTTCTTTTTCCTTTTTTTTATAGAACAGTAAACAATGTTTGATAAGCCATATTCATACGGTCCATTTATCATTTTACTATTAATCGATTATTAACTGAGCCATTAATAGATGAAAACAAAATATGTACGAAATTCGTCATTTTACAGATTATTTAATCAATTAATATTATTTTCAAATTTCGAATTATTTCTAGAGAATAAAATTAAAATAATTTTTTTCGCTTAACAAAGGAAAAAAGAAAACAACAGCAAACTATGATTTTTTTGTTGCCTAAAAAATTTTCCAACAATTTAACAAGGAAATATAAAAAACAGAATTACGAAAAATTTGAAAAAAGTTTTTTGTTTGATTTTTATTTAAATAATATTAGAAGGCGCACATAATTGTTGCAACTGCATTTGTCGTTGCTTTGTAGCCAATTTTTCATGACGTTCATCAAATTCCATTGGCATTAATTGAAGATTTCCTGAAATTCAATTTCAAATATTTAAATATCTCTTCAAAAAAAATGCATCACCATACATGAATAAAAATAGGGAAAAAATTTGAAAAATCAAATTAAATTAAGAAAGCTTTTGTAATTATTGCAATATATAAATAATTAAAACATCACTACAATTAATTTACTTAATCATATTTTATTTGTAAGAATCATCATTATTGCAAATGAATTCATCTGATTATATTTTATTTTTAATTTATCGCTTTGTTACTGTTGTCATTGTGTAACTATAAATCCATCGAATTGTCCTCTAGAATTAAATTACAGAGCTATCACTTCTAGAATCATCTAGAATTACTTACAAGATATTTCTTGCTAATAATTTTTGATATTTTATATCAAAAATCAAATTTTAATCTTTAGTTTTTTTATTGAAAAATACTTTAATTTATTAGAATGAATGCAAAAATTATTCTTCATCCATTTGATGAAATAAATTGAATGCAAACTAATTTTTTAATAAGAAATAATGAATTAATTTCGTGGAAGAAATGAGTGCGATCAATTATCACTTTAGTAATTAATTCAATTTTTTTATCTATCAAAAAAGAAATGAAGGAATGACAGAATAAAATTAAATTAAATTAGCAAATAACTTTAGCCAAAATTATTAGCTCACAAAAGCACTGTAGCATACTTGAGTGTTTTTTGTAAAACTCTATAATTAAATTCCAATTAAATAAATTTTAATTGAACTTATTTCAATGTGCCATTATTGTATTGCTGTGAGAAAAAGCTTTTCGGAAAATTTCATTAAATAATATTTCATTGTTCAAATTTGAATAAACTCAAATTAGTTTTTGCGAGAAACTTTATTCAAAACTTTGTCATTTATCGTTTAATGTTTTCATAAATGAAAACACAAATGGAAAGATATTTAAAAAAGAAGAAGAATTCAAATAGATTAAATTTATTTCAAAATACTAAAATTAGATTCTTTGATCCCTAAAATTTTCACCCCATTACCTCTGAGAATTTAAAAAAAAAAATTTTCGATGTATGAAATGAAATGCAAAACAAAAAAGTCTACCATATGTTCGTCATTTGTCATAGTGAATGACATCTGCTGCTGATTATACTTTTGCGCCACTAATTTGCTTTAAGTATCATTTGGCCAAGGAGGAAAAAAAAGTGTCTTTATTCTTCAAATAAATCATTCTCTTTCAAATCTTTGTTAAAACAAAATATAAGAAAAACAAAAATGACATGAAAAGCAAAAGATACTTTTCTTTGATGATTAATTCAATTAATTATTATTTTTCTGAAAAATGAAAAGCAAACAAGGAAGAGAGATAGGCAGAGAAAGAGAGAGAGAGACAGAGAAAGACAGAAAGAAGAATGATAAGAATGAAAGTGAGGAAAAAAAATTTTTATAAATTCTTTTGCTTTCATCGTTTTATCAAATTATTAATTTTTCAACAAATTTTTGTTAATTTCATAAAATTATTTTATTTCTTAATTTGTATAGTATAGTGCAAACTTTTGCTAAAATAAAAATTTTTATTAATAAAATATTTGAAATGAATTACTACTTATGATAAGAATTGATTAATCATTGAGGAAATATTAAGAATTTGGCATTTACATAATATTAAACTAACGAATGTATTGAAAAGTCGAAATTTTGCTATTGGACTAGATGTAATATTTTTAAAATCTTTACTATCTAATTAATTAAGCCAAGTCTGTAAACTAGCCAGGATTTGGTGAGACACTTCCAATTGCTCGACGTTGCATTTGTTGTATCTCAGTTGTTGTATAACGATTTCGAACATCAGCGGATGAATGACGTTCTGGTGGTCTTGGTGGTTCATTTCGGACACTTGAAAGTGATCGCATTGAACTAGGTGATTTTGATTTAGAACGCATATCATGTTGTACTGTATTTGTAAGTTCATCTAAGATTGTGTCCAAAACATTCGCATCAGCATTTCTTTTTGAATTGCCTTTAAAAAAAAAGTGAATTTAATCATTTACATTAATAAATTATTAAATTAAATGAATATTTCAATTACCAAATTCATTCATGAACTCTTTCTTTCTTCCTCCATTATAATTATCGAATAATTCAATAAAAGAATGTAAAAACAAAAATTAAAAATTATTTGTGTAACAAAAAAAAAAATTAATGCCTTTTTAATCAATACATTAATGAATTTAATCATTTACGTCTTTTAAATTATATTCTAATTATCAATTCACTTATGAACTTTTTCCAATAAAAAGGAATTTTTGGAATATTTAAGTTTATAAAGATAGGAAAACAAAATAATTGGCCCAAAAAATTGATTACATAAACAAAAACATTTTATACATTAAATTCTTTTATTTCCAATTTTTTGATTTAGCTAAATTCACTTAATACGAAAAGAAAGAATTCGAAATAGGTACCTTCATAATAAATTGGTCGTGGTGGCACTATTGGTGGTGTCTTATGGTCAGTGATTTTTTCCTCAATCATTTGTTGTTGTTGTTGTTGCTTACCACTTGTTGTTCTACGATCATTCTTCATTTGATCATTTTGCATAAATTTATTGGAATGATGAATTGCTGCATAATCATTCTCGTTTAGTGTAAACAATGTTCGATTGTTATTCTTTTCAATTTTTAATCCGTTTAAACTTGGATCTTGAACCATTGCTAATTTTTTCATTGTCACCATCATATTTGCCAATGTTTTGCAACGTCGTAAGCATTGATCAATTTGTGCTGTTTCATCTTTGATAAATTTTTCCTCACAAAGAATTCTTTCCATATTGCTTTTAATTTCCTTTTGTAATTCATATTGTATTACTGGAAATTCTGCTAAAAAAAAGAAAAATTAAAACTTTTTTTTTGTCATTTTATTAAATTAATCAATTAAATTTTTGGGAAAAAACAAAAGAAACAATACTGAATGGACAAACTTTTTAGATTTGCTGCATTGCGACCAATTCTTGTAAGCGTTTCCGTAAACATTTCCACTTCATTCATGCGTAGTTTTCGATTTGTATTTAAAACCAAATGTCTCACTTCTTCAACATTCTCTTCAAACATTCTGCAATTGTGACAACATTGTATTATAATTATTAGAAATGCTTGAGACGAATAGTCAAAGTTTTTACTACTGATATCTATACTTTCATAATAATTATAATATCGATTAGCATAAACGACAAAACAAATTTATCGTATCATTCCATGATATATTACACACACACACAGACACACACACACATTTCGAATATTTAAATGACAATTTTTTTTAAATGTCAACATCAACAATAATGTCCTAATAATAATAATAATGGCGATAACATGAATATGTTGATGACATCACAACGATTTTTATTCTCCCGCTATTTCCATCTCGATAACTATCATTACTAATTATTATTATTATTATTATTATTATTATTATTATTATTATTATTAT
>JARVGP010000441.1:0-45855 GCA_029876185.1 Mansonella ozzardi | reverse complement strand
TTTTTTTTTTTTTTTTTTTTTTTTTTTTTTTTTTTTTTTTTTTTTTTTGAATAAATCAAGAAATGACATTAAGAAACTATAAGTAAAAAGCATACTCGCTTAATATCTGAATCTGTAGATCGTGCTTGCGTTTGTGCTGGCTGTTTCTTAAGCGATGGCCGTAGAACTGCTGTTTCAGGTGGTTTGTTTGACATTAGTAATAGTAATTGCCTGGAAAGAATGGAACCTCTAATATTAAAACATGAAACTAAAACATCTGCCTTTCTTTGCAAAATTGGTTTCTAAGCGTTAGCTCGTAAAAACTAAAAAATGATCCGTAGGAGTGATGAATTAGAAAAAAGAGTAGCTGTTACGTTAAGGCTAATACGTTAAAAGTTTTGATTAAAATTTATTTTCAAATTGAAAGAATTCATTATTTTTGATTGTAGTCCGCATTATGAATAAAAAAGCTAAAATAGTAATCTAGTCAAGAAAAAATTGAGAATCACTACTCTCTAATAACATCGCATTCAATAATTTAGAGGCAATTAGAATAGATGATACCGTCTCGATACGTGTATTTACGTGTATTTATTTGTCTACACGTGATGTTCTTACACGAGGAATACTTTAATGAGTTTAGATATGCTATAACCTATGATCATTTCCTCTCAGTTCCATTTTTACATTGTCGTTCCTTTCAAAAAAAAAGCAATCATCTTAAACAAGATTTCTAATCTCCGACAATTACAATTGTAATGATTGTGAACTATTTCAGAATTAAGTACTTAAGATAATACAAAAAATGATGAATGAATAATTTCATCGAATCAAATATTTTGTGAAATTTCTAGAAATATTCAAAAATTTGAATGAAAAAAATCACGTCATTGCCTTCATTATTTTGATGCTTACGTGACTTTTGTCAGAATTATATGTGTATGTGCTCAATGAAACATCAAGAAATTCACGTAGATATTTGTTTCTTAATAATTCATCTTTCAATCTTTCTCAAATAATTAATTAGTCTTTTTTTGAATTTTCATATTCAACAACTATTTATTGATTACAGTAACATAACAAACATAAATGATAAAAAATTATGTATAAAAAAAACAAACAAACAAACAAATAGAGAAATGAAAATGCGAGAGAACTTTTAGATGGCAAAATTGTGCAACAATTGATTTCTCACGTTTTCTCTTGCAAGAAAAAACGTGAGAAATCGAGGAGATTTGAAAAAAAATTTTTAGAATAATTTGCAATGATTCAACAAATTGTAAATTATTATGGGCTCCCGTGGCTCCGTGATGTCACATTTCTCTTCTCAACATGAACAAACAAGAAATCTCAAAGGAAAACGTGCAATCAGTAACGGTCAATTATGCATTTAACAATTAAGCTAATTTATAAAAAAATTTAGAAGCGAGTAATTTAAACAAATTGAAGTTGTTAAGATACTGTCTAAATAATGTAATAATTAATGCAAATATGGCAATAATGGAGATTGACTATCAACAATAATTTAAATAACGCGCAAACGCGCAAATAAATTTTGAACTTGATTTTAAAAAAAAATTTTTTAATTTAAAAACCCTTTGAAGGCAAAAATATTCATTTATTAATCTTCCATCCTTTTTTCCTGATTTCTGAGATATCTGTGATATTCCTGCACTGCTTGAAGCAATAAATCTTCAATCTTTCCTGTCTGCCATGCTTCTGCCGATCGTGATTGACTAACTTCGTGAAGTGATGATTCCTTTAAAAAAAAAAATCCTTTTTAATTATTTTTATGTGATTTCAATGGACTTTTCTCTAATTAATTAAGAAGAAGAAAATAAGATCGAAAAAACTTACTGTCTCATTTTTTCGAGGGAAATCCTCCTCAAATGAATCGATATTTTCGGAAGTTTCTATCGATTGACTCAAAACTAAATAAACAGTAATATATTATGAAAAGCTAGCTAAATCAAAAGATGATGATTAAAATTATACTACGAAATGAAAAATTCGAAAATACTGATCGTGTTTTCAAAATTTTCAAAAAAAACTTGGTCTCACTTGAGCAGAAACTAAAAGTAGAATTTTAATTAAGGATCACATTAATGAACAAAGATTGCAAAAGCTTCTCTAAACCTTAACTTTGCTTTCTCATAATCTAATATCGTATTCTGATGATGTAAATGATGTTAAATTTGTAATCCAACTTACATTTTGAGCATATTTTGGATCTGTACTTTTTTCCTAATTTCCTTTCCTTGCTACAAATAACACTTCTGAAAATAAAATTAGTGATGACTGATAACAAATGAGCACTGATTTGAGAAAACTCAGTGTCTACAATTACTAGAGAAATTGGTTAAACAGAAATTGGTTAAAATTTTTAAGCGTTTTCTCAAAAAAAAAAAACACTTCAAAAAAAAAAACAAGATTAATTAAAAAGTTTTTGTAATTAACAAAAAAACAGTTTCAAAAAAAATCAATTTCGGGATCTTTTGATCTTGAAACAAAAAAATTTCTAAAGAAAATTGTAAGTAAGTCTTTTAACGTCCTTAAAAGCAAAAACTTACGCTGCACTTGTTACTGGACCATTGATTTCAACTGAGATATTATCTTCATTAGAACTTTTCCGCTGACATCCATGACCATGATTTGAGCACTTTTTGCGTTCCTTCTGAATCAAGGAAACATCTTCATTGTGTTGTTTTATAATTTTAATTTCCCCATTTTCCTCCAAATTAATGATAATATTCGACAGTGCTTCCACAATTTTTGCTTTCTCCATGCTCAAGTTATTATTCTGCAAATGTGTTGTGGATGTTTGATTAATTTCTTCAGATCCAGTTTCAGCATCTGTTTTTGAGTTTGCTTGCATTCTCAATTCCTGTTCATTCTCATGATTCGTTAAGAAAGAAATAGCTTCATCACTTTCGTGATTTAACTTCGTTAAGAGTTTAGGATTTGTTGTTGCCGAAGATAATTTTTTCGATGAGCTCACAAAATTTGATGACATCATCAGAGGCGCAGGTGAGGTCATGGAAGTTTTCGGAATTCGTGAAACTGTGTCATTTTTCTGTAATCTGAATAATAATTTCGTATCATCTTGGGAATCCTTCTTCCTGTGATTTTCAGTCTTAGATATCATTGCTGCCTGATTAACTGAAGAAAATGTAGTATTCAATATATCATTTAGTGCTTTCACGGAATCTGTAGTTTCGTATTCTAATGATTCATTAAGGTTTACATATTTTATAGGAGTTTTTTTCTCAGACTCCTGATCATCTTCAGTTTCAGGAATAGTTTCAGTATCTTCAACTTTATGGTGTTCGAAAGGCAGATTATGGCTAACAGATGATGGTTTATCTTCTTTCTTCAACAAACTGTTCTCATTCGTAACATTCTGTAACAGTGGTAAATTTGTTTCGTTTCCTACTGAATCGGTTTTCTTTAACGATTTATCTTGAGAGAGTAAGTTTTTTTTAAATTTGTCCGGAGTTTCCTGCAGTGGCTTGGTACTAGTTTCACTCGATGTTCGTGCTTTTATATTGCATTTATATCGCTTTACTGGCCTAGATGAATGTTCCGAATCGGTTAAGTTAGAAGAATTCATCTGATCTTCTAATATGCAATCATGTTCAACTCCAGATTCTTCTTCACTCTTTTCTAATCCATCATGAAATTTGTGTTCGCCAAGTGAGCGTTCACCCTCTTTCTTTTCGTAATTTGTCATTTTAATTTCTTCTGTCGTTTCCTTTTCGTCAAGCTGCAAAAAAGCCGTATCAAATAATTCGTTAAACTTCTTCGCTACTACTGTTTTGGATTCTATTGAGTCAATAGGTGTATGGACGATGAAATCCTTTTCATCACGGATCTTATCGTAAACCTTTTCGCTCAGGTTTCTCTGAATTTCCAACTTTTCAGGAATCGTCGTGATCGAGACTGAGTTCTCAGAGTCATTTGCTATCTTCTTGACCTCACTTGCTTCAATATTTGAGGTGTTGTCAGCAATGCCACTTGAATGCTTAATAATATTGATGCCTCGCAAAGGACTTTTTGATTCTTTTGCTTCTTTTTTGCTACTTTCTTTGACAGCTTTAGATATCTTTTTGATGGCTTTTTGCAAAAAATCAAAAAATTTTTCAAATTTTTTGAAATAAGCAACACTTGGACTATCAGTAAACGCTCCATTCTGATTTCGAACGTATCCGCTTGCATCATTTCTTGAATTAGTTTCCGACTGCTCTTTTATAACAGGTATAAATTTACGATCTTTCTGCATCATTTTAGATATGAGCGATGAGGCATTCTTGTCCGAAATTAAGTTTTCCCGAGTTTGTTTAATATCATTCGTTCCAACAACATCTCTGTTTTCTACTCTTTTGTTAATGGTGAACATTTCGGATATTAATTTGGCTCCATTGGATAAAAATTTTTGATATTCGTCACTCGATTTCATAAATTTCGGCACTACAGTGGCCATTGTACTAAAATGCACACTACTTGCATTAATTGCAGTTAGTTCTCTGATAGCTGGATGTGATTCATCAGTAACCATCAACTTTTTATCGGTTTCTGAATCTGAAAATTATGTGTGATTATCAAAAAAATAAATGCAAATATTAACAAATTTCAAATGAACCACTGGACATGAAATTAAGAAGTTATGAGTAAGTAAAAACCTGAACGACGTTTTCTTTGTCTGGGTCGTTGCTTATTATGTGGTTTTTTAGGAAGTCTGAAAATGACCAAAGTGGGCAGAGATGTTGTGGCATTTACAGTTGCAGAATATTGCTTATCAAAATTATTTTGCATCTTTTGGAGACGAGTTTCATCAGCAATTAGGTTTTGCAATGACACAAATTCAATTGGATCGATATGAGCATTCTGAAAAAAGTATTTTATTTTAAATAACAAAAACAAATTTTCCGCTGAAATAAAACCATTTGGAAAATACCATTATAATTTCTTTATTTTCAACTTGCTTTAAGGCTACCTTATTGACATCCACTTTGCTGAAAATTTTCTTCAAAACAGGTTTTTTTAATTGCCTTTCATATCCTCGCAATAATTCACTGAACGATACTGCTTCATCACCATTTTGGTCGAGAATCTAAATAACTTACTTTTAAGCGATAAAATAAGCAAAGTTAGGATTCTTAACACGATTTTCAAATTGACATTGAAAAAATGTCAAATAGCTTTCATGATGACAATATTTATTTCTAGAGTTACATTTAATTCAATAACACTAACAATCAAAATGCTTATTTTATTACCAATAAGCTTTTGAGGTTAATAGGATGTATGAAAACTAACGGATAGTTTGTTCAGCGCAGCAATGGCAGCTTCTTCCCGCAGTTTAGTGAGAAAATCGATTAGTTCTAATTCATTTATCTGAAAAATAAATTATTACTACTGAAAGCACATGTAATATAGATCCAATATAGATGCAATATATATCGTGAATGATATATCAAATTTCTGAAATTGTAAGTTTCTGCAGAGAATCTGTATTAGTTTAAAAAATTAAAAAGATAGTTAAAAAACTACCTTGTGGTCGGCTCGATGACTGACATTATCAAATACAATTGTTGCATAGTCAGGTTCAACATCGTAACGTAAGCTAGCCAATATCAGTGCTTCATGCTTATTCAATCGATGGTCTCCATCAGTGTCATAGATCTTAATCAAATCAGTAAATGATAATGTAAATAGTATTTTTCAAGGTTTATTAGACTTCATGCACAATCTTTCCAGATTCCCGATGGCCGCTAGAAAATAGTTGAACTAGAAAGTTTTACTGGCGGTGATGGTGTTCTTTTTTCAGTATTAATTGATTCCAAATATTATACTTTTTTATGGTGGAACTGCTAGCTTTGTTGAGATAAAAATTAAGATATAGACTAGCCTTGTCCCATATGAGTTACCATTTTTATTTATTTTGAAAACTTATGTTGTTTCTAGAATCCTACTCATATCTTTCATGCTGTTTTTATTTCTTGCAGACATCATCAATGGTAGTCCAACCGACAAACCTTTAACAGTTCTTTCATTTCTTTCAGTGCCAATAATCTGCTGCAATGAAGCATTTCAACGAGTTCACTAGATGTTAAATATCTATCTTTATTGACATCACTTTTCCGAAAACAGTCATTTACATCTATCTTTGACAAACCAAGTTCCATATAAATGGATTCGAATATTTCCACTTCGTTGAGTAGGCCATCGCCATCTGTATCATGATCCTGAATGTTTAATGAATGGGTTTTCTTAACTCTAGTAAATGCAGCGCTATGTTTGTTGGGCAGTCCACAATTTTGATGCTATATTCACGAAGAACATTTGGTATGTTTTTGACAAATAATTACTGGACATCCAAACTATTGCTTTGAATTAAATTTAATTTTTAAAAAAATATCACTTCTAGCCAATGCAAAGTGGCTTGTGCAACATGTCTTTGAACTAGTCTGGCTGCTGCTATGATCTCGGTGCGATCAATGAATTTATCACCATTTCGATCTGCTTTCCCAAATATATTCTAAGAAAAATAAGATCTAAAAAATGTCCAGGAAGTAGAGGCTCTTTCTGTTCTAATTGGATCATAAGTGATTCGAAAAAATATAAAAATTAAAATGATTCAGTGAGGAAATTAAGATTACTGAAAAATGAAGACAACTTATAACTTATCGAAAAATTAGAAATTACATCGCTGATTGTCGGTGGAAGTTTGTGATCCATATATGCTACCGTCCTTAGTTCTCTACGGTCAACTTTCCAGTCTTTCGTCAAATCATAATGAGTCATATGTCGATTTACTTAAAACAAAATTTAGGTCTTTTAAGAATGATGAATAGGCGCTTAAAAGTAGAGTGAAAAAAAATAAAACTTGGCGTATTTTTCTTGCAATGAATTGCTTAAGTAAAAAGAATTTCTCCTACGAATTAAATTTGTTTGCATTTCTCATGCATGTATCAATCATCTCAAAGCGCGCAAATATGATCTTCATTATGGGGTTTCAAATAACTTTCAAATAAAATTGAATTTTTATTGTTCACCTGTACTAATAGCAGTAATACTAAATAAGATAATGGTTGCGGAAAATAATATCAATGGTCGAGACATTTGTATATCTGAAAAAATAAATGAATTTCGCGCATTTATATTCCGGATAAAATTGAGTCATCCTTCAATTTTTTATTGCTATTGTCTCTAAAGCGATATTACGCGCTCTGATGATCCACGCTAAATCCACTGACTGATTTACAAGTTTATAATTTTAGCTTTTCAAGCTTTTGAGGGACGCTTAGAGAAAAGCGCAGGACAGGAAATTATACTACTATGGCTGTATTCTTCTATCATGAGCAATTTCAAGATCAGAATGAGAAATCAACAACAAAGAATTAAAGTAACATTAGCGAAATCCCAAACAAAATTGAAGCAACTATCATTCTAATAAAATGAAAAGTTATTTGAATGATTCGAAAAAATATATGGAACAGTCATGTATTTCAATAGAATTTACCTAATTGGCAAGAACGCTATCAATAGATCTAATGTATTCTGATGAATCCACTTTCGCTCCATTTATCTATATCGTGTGTCCCACATTAGTTTCACAAATTCTTGAAAAGAACTGTAGAAAAAATAGCGCAAAAGTTTTATAGGTCAAGATCGTAATGACATGATATATTTTGTTTGCACATGTTTAAACAAGACTTGCCTAAATTGCTATCAGTGACGACCTAAATGTTTCCATGATATGAAAGCAATATCACCCAAGAACGGAACTTGATTTGCTTTTAACTGTTTCGTCATTTCTTCTATTCCAAAATTAAGGGCAGTTGAATGCTGATACACTTTTAGTAAAAACCAAAAAAAGAACGGCAAATAAATGGAGTAGCTCCAGTAGCAGTAAAGATAATACAACATCCCATGTACTGAGTGAATCCTACACAATGCAAAATAGGCGACGAAGCACTAATAATTTGTAACAACTAACCGTAATATTTCATTTGTGAGTGAAAAAAATACAGGTTGGTATCGCTTGAGTATAACTTACGAAGGTACCGAGTATCTCGCCAGAATCTGGCGTAGCTTTCCTCGTAAAAAAATTGCATTTCATTACATATCAAAACTACCTAACGTGTAAAACTTCTATCTACTTACCTGAAAAATCTGATTTGCTCAACAAATAATAACAGTTTTGTTCTAACATTTGAGTCTATCTTTCAGACAATATGTTTTTATCTTCTACTATCTTCAGAGTATTCAAAATAAAAGTGATGCTTATAGGCAATGTAATAAAAGTATCAAAAAAAAAAGCAAACTTATAACATCGAATAATGAAATGATAATCATTTAAAAAATACTTTTCTAGACTAAATAACACAGAATAGAGATACAGTAGCAATCGCATTCAATGATCACTGTCGATAAAGTATTGTTTACATAGAAACGGAATATTTTCGTTAATAATGAAGTACATTTCTTGCTTTTTAATATAAATAAATCTAGAAAAATAAGAATGTTAGTTTATAATTTCAAAGAAGAACTAATGAAATGCAGAGAAATGAATAAAATGCTCTACATTATGAATAGAAAATCTAAAAAAATAAAATGAAATGTAATTTGAAAGATTCAAGAGTGCAGTTTACAATTTTGATTCCAACAACTCCTTTGTTAATTCATCTGGTTCTCGAATTTCCAGATTCTGAAAAAAAGTGTTATAACAATCCGGCATAAAAAGAAGCACTTTTTTCTGTAAGATATTCTCAATCACTAGAGCAGATTTTAAAAACAATGTTGAAAATTTTGCTCAGGGTTTAGTTTCTCAAAACATGATGACCAGAGTTCTGAATATAATTATACTGAGAGTAATAAAAATACAAAAATAGAAGAGAAGCCATGGGAAGAAACTGCCATATTATTTTTTAAAATCCAGCATGCTTTTCACCAACAACAAATTCTCATATCCTGATTTCAGGATTTCAGTATAAAATTTAGTTCCACTCACAATAAAGGAAGATTTGACAAACTTGGCCATATAAAAATCTAGGGAAATGTGACCAACTTATTCAAATATTCTGGTTATTCCTTATTTCACTAAAACTTATAAGCTATTCTATTCGAAGTTCATTATGTAATACGAGAGTCATTAAAATATTATAACACTTGAAGGATTATAAATCCTTGAAGAATTTATAAAAAAATTCGCTATAAGAAATACCCTATTGAGCTCACATTCCTTTGCCAAATTGTTTCTACTACCAGCATACATCATCCGTAACTGTGGACTGCATCCTAAAAAGATCAAATGATATATATTGCCAGCTAAAATACATTTCAAAATAGTTAAGCATGAAACTTTTATCAGGAAAGAAATCAGCTTAGTAAAAAAAAAAAAAAAACCATCCACATCATGAGGTGACTGATCTGTTTCTTCTTTCAATTTCTCCAGAAAAATATATTTTTTTAATAGGGTCACGATGATCATACAAACCCGATGGACTATAGAAGACAAGGAAGAGTGGATATGAAAGACGTCCATCATCGTGTACATGCTCATAGCTTATTATAATATATCGTGGCTGTTGCGATGATAATTCATCACAGATCACATTTGTATCACAGTCCTAGAAAAAAACTTGTCCACACTGGAGGTAATTTTAAGTACATTATTTTTTAAAAGATCATCAAATGAGAAAAAAGAAATACTTCAAGTTTCTGATCCAATACAATGATCTGTTTCACTGGATCAATCTTCACTGCAAATTAACTACATGATTAAAGCGAAAACACGAAGAAAAAGTACGAAATATGAGAATATTTTTATCAAATATAAATCGCCAATTTCCGTTACAAGACGCCATCTGCATTCAAAGCTTAAAATCCAGTAAAAAAATTGCTAATTCCAAAATTAGAAAGGCTTTGTCAGTTTTAAAACAAAAAAAATTTCTTGAACAGAATAAAAATAACATATCAAAGCATTTGTTGAGCGTTTTTTACTGAATCGAAATCGCTCCAATTCATCTTTCAAGTCCGTCGGGACCGCACATATTTTTAGGGCACCCGTCTAAAAAAAAAAAGAGAACATGGACTAAGCAAAGGACATAGAAAGGGCCCAATCAACAAAGGTCAAATTTCGAAGTTTCTGTTCCACTCAAATAAGCTTCAGTTTTACAGACTAAGTTACTTCTATGACTTGCAGTACAATAAAATTTGAGATTATATTTAAGAATCATCGAAAGGTTTTTGAAAGACAAAAAGCAGAACAATTCGACGATTACTATTTATGTCAAGTTTGATAAAAGTTTTCTGAAGCGAAATTTCAAAAAATGGAAATTTCCAAGAAACACAAACCATGTTGAATAATAAAATAACAGCAGCACACCTTCGACCGATTCTTAGATCTCTATGAATATTTTCATATGAATTTACAAACACTTTTAAAAACACAAGGAAATTCAATGAAATTCAATATTCAATCCAAGCAGCCATTGATGACCATTTTCACGCACATAATTATATAAGCCTAGGATTTGGAACACATTAATATTCTCTTACATATATCTTTGAACTGACTATACAACTACAGTAAACCTAATTTGCAATACACGCAGCATTGAATGAGATGAAAGCGCTATTTTATTTCAGGTTACAACTCCATCTACCTTTATTCCAATTACTAAATTGCTCAAACATCTAAGCTAAAAGGCAACAAATTCATTCTCTGTAATAAAAATAAAGTTTTCGAATAGAAAATAAAAAACTGAAATCCATTTATGGAAATTCTTCTAAAGAAATATGACAACCAGTTAAGTAAGACTCGTCAGTAAACGATGAAAAAGACGGATCTTGACAATTTCCTATGACAGAATTATCAACGCTATATTTGTTAATCTGAATTTCATTCTTCTTTCAAAGCCATTAACCAAGATTTTTTCAAAACATAGATAAATCCTTCTGAAAAATGCAAAAGATGTTTTAAACTAATGAAAATGACAAGTTAAAATTTATGCGTAACAAAAAGATGAAATTAAACTGTGAGAATCTGAATTTAAAATGATATAAAAACCAGCTGAAAATTAAAAGTAATGATCAGGTATCATCCCGAAATAATGATACAATAATGCACAAAGATATAACTGTACTCGAAACATTTTGTCTAAAATTACTTCATAACATCTTAAATAACTATTTTTCCTTTCCAATATCATCATTATTATTAGTCAATTTATACCCTAAAAAAAAAAAAGAGTGTAGAGCTCCAATGTTCAGCAAAAACTATTCCCACTAATCATAGTGAAAAAACAATAAAATAATGATAGGAAATTGTAGAAATGCATAATTTCAGTGGTAATGACAAATAACATCTCTACAGCATTAAAAGGAATGTGATCCTTCAAATTACATGGATTAAATTTAGACTGAGTTATCTTATAAATATGATTGCTAACACCTTAATGACTATAAAGAAGCGAATACGCTGTTGCAAGCGACAACGTATGCGAACTAGAAACTGTTAACAAATAACGTACACAATAAGGCATATGTTATGCAAGTAAAACAGTAATATTTGACATGAAAGACTGTTTATGGCAGATTAGTCATCAAATCATATAAAAAAAATTGAAGAAAATCAAATAATATTTGTTATACCAAACGAGCGGGACTCAGTATATAAATATCATTACTAATTGTATGAGTGAATGGATGGCGATTATCATTTTGCATGTCACTGCGCATTCCCCCAAACATTATCAGCTCTCCTCGACCGGCACAAAGAGAATACAGCATCGTATCATCTGGTGCGTTCAAATCTAGCTCTTGCTGACGCCATCTAAAAAATACAAACTTTAACGTCCTTATATTAGTCGTGCTACAGAATTAACTTATCGGAATCATACAACATGCATTTCAATGTTATCGTTTTCACCTAAAATTTCTTAAACCAAGATGTTACTACCTAGTCCATCACAGATGCATCATAATGGCTTTTAACAACTCACGTTACTGTACAGTCCTCCAAAACTCGTGCAGTATCAAGTATATAAACACAAGCATTTCCTAGACGCTTTTTATGATACCAATTTTCTGAAAAAAAATGAAACATATACAAACACCAGCATATCACAGACACCTTTTATGATATTTTCTAAAAAAAATAAAAGATTGAAAAGCTAATTACCGCTAGTGAAAATAAATCACTTCCTAATAACGGATTTACATACTTCCGTTGCAGTTGTACAATAAAAAGAGTTAAACAAAAATCCAACCAAGGAAGAAATGAGAGACAGGAAGTATCAATTGCATCCATAAACATATGAAATGAGCAAAAGTCTGAATTAAGTGATAAGTGGAAATCATTGCTCGCTAACAGTTATTCTAGCAAATTATCAGTGGTTTAACTAAACTCATAGAAAAAAGAACTTACTTTCAGAAATCCCCAGTGCTGTACCTGATGCACCATTAATATGTTTCAAATTGCTGAAAAATAGAAAAATCCCCTTCGTACGGTAAAGTAACAAAAATTTGAAAGAAAGAACTCCATACAGAATAGAACTTGGAGTATTGCTACACCCGATTCATGAAATACCAGCATCTCTTTCATATAATCTTTCAAACAATTACTTAAATGAAAAATGAATATAAATAGAACAGTTCCAAAAGAATCTTCCTCCAAACAAACAAAAAAAAGACTAGATTTTCACGAAAAACAATGAAAAAGATTTCTCAAAAAAGAAGAACATATAAAGAACTCACTTTTTTGCACGTAATGAAGAGGTAGATGACTGAGAACTCGAAGAATTCAATTTTTCATTCAACATCAGATTCACATTGTTCCTGTATCTAATATATTAATTTACATTTGAACTGTGGCAAAATTCACGCTTATAACTTTTTTTTTTTTGTAGTATAGTTTTGTAATATAGTTTGGATTTCAAAAAATTAAATTTAAATTCAGTAAGAATTGTACCTTGTATCAGAAGGCCGCAGGTTGATATTATTCGCCGGATGCGGAAACTAAATAAAATCATGCAATAATTGAACAATTTCATAATATTCTATGACAAAACAATTTTATTTTATTTAAAAATTACGTACCGCTTGAATCGGGTTCCTTGAAGTAACTTGAAGCGGTGCAGGGTATGAATTTAAGCTAATCGTGTTACATCTAAAATATTTCTTGGTCTTCAGATATTTGAGAAATCCTACTGAATGAAAAAAAGTTAAGTACATAGGTTTTGAAATCAAAAACAGTATAACTTTAAAATGCTGTTCATTTAAAAGATATCTATTTCCACAACTGTACCGACTGCTCTTCCTGGCATAGCTTATACACGCAAGATTCTGTCCAACTGGACATGCTGAGTGGCACCAAAGCTGAGATGGACCCGATTTTGGATTCGTGATCTGAATAACAGTAAGTTTATATTACTGAAAAAATTTGTTAAATAAGCAATAAATAATTATTCGATAACAACCTGGTCCATAATGAATTTTCCGACAAATCTATTTTTGATTCCAGAAACAGATTTTGGACAACAATATTTCATTTTTCAGATATGAAGTTCGCTTTGAAATTGGATTTGATTGAGTAAAACACGTATAGCACAGAAGTATTTTATTTAAGCCAATGCCACAATATTACTAATTCTCACACTTATCAGAAAACAATGATTAAAACTAACATTAATTTGCTTCCATTCCCACGCAGTTTGTAATGTTAAGTCGAATATAAGGAGCCAAGCATCATTATAGATACAATTTGGGCCACCACAACCACCGACTACGAGCAGATGCGATTTATCAATTACCACACATGAGCTACCATAACGAGGGTTTGGCTGTGGACTTTTCAGCAAAAACTGTTCATCCGACGAAGAGTCTGACTTCCCACAATTTTGATCTTTACGAATCCTCCAAAACTGATATTTGATGTATTTTTAATTTTTAATCAAACCAATTATTGAATGCAAATAACGATAAACCGACATTATATGAAGTATCACTTCGAGCTTAATAAAACAGAAAATGAGCTTATTAAAGCTCCCGAAATGTGATAATGAATAAACAATAATCTGACATCTTCGAGAGATTATGAATTACCAGTAAATCTTTTGTTACCAAAAATTTGTGAAGAATCTCGCAGAAAACTTACTGGACGAATGATGGTATATGCCAAATTTTACTAGTAATATCCAGAACATAGACAGCGTTTGTAGCCCGGCTATTCTGAGAACCACCAAAAATAATCAACGAATCATCTACCACACATGCACAATGACTTGCAATCACAGGTGGTGGAGGTTCCGTTTCGACCTAAAATTTTTGGGGAAATATGAAAAATTATGCGTCTAAGGAAAAATGGAAAGCATCTGGAAATGGAACATTTTAAATGTCCAAATTTTCTCATTAATCGTCATGCAAATGAAATTGTTCGAGATTATCCAACTGAGAGAAATGGAAATAATACTGCTATTTTAAAGCTTGTTTATGATAAATATCTTGCCTGTCTGTTAAGTCAAATCCTTCCGCAACTTGGATGATACTATAAGGTTCAATGAAATATGAAGCACAAAAAATTTTAAACAATAAATCAATGAATGTGCTACAAAGAAGCAATATTTTCCTACTACATAATTAAACTTTAATTACCTCAATCCACTCATTTGTTATTGTATCGTACATGTGTATTTCACTAAAAAAATTAGCTGCTTGATGAATTGGGTTTGGCGAGGACTTTGCAAATCCACCATGAAGGATCAAATACTCCTTGTATGGCACAAAAATTGACATCGCCTTAGGTCGTGGAAATGGAGCACACTTAATAAATTCTCGGCACCAGCTACGAGATCTCTGAAATTACAATTCTAAATCTTTCAGAAAACCTCGTGACTACTTACATAACTTTCACGGGAATGTATCAATTTTAAACCAACAAGATCAAAAAGATATATTAAACTGCTATAATTTATTCCAAAAATTCAACAAATATAAGGATTATAGAAGTATACCAGATCGAAACTCCAAAGGTCATTGAAGGCGGTATAATTATCGGTGCATCCACCAAAAATATACACTTTTTTGCTACCATCATGATAACAACCTGAATGTGAGCAACGTTTTGCAATTGTACTATTATCTTCCTTTTCTGCTGAATGCAATTCCCTGAAAATAAGACGTATCAATGTTTCAATTATTTTTTTAAATAAATTTCAACTTTTAAACGATTCCTTCAAACAATATTGGTTGATAAGAAGCTGTATTTTTCAACTTAATTTTTTCAAAAAAAAAAAACAAATTTTTTGTTTTTCAACCGTATTTTCCTTGTTGAAACACAAACGTGGCTTGAAATTATTTTAGTTCAAATTTCATTTGCATCACAACAACTTGTTTCAAAAGTCAAATTTCAACTAACCAAATCAGTTGATTGCATCGAAGAAAGGACTTCTTTAGAATATTAATGATAGTGCACGCAGCACGATACCATCGACGATTAACTAATCGGACATTCTCTAAATCATCATATTGATTCAAATATGAGAAGACTATTTCCAAAACAAGATCTGGTAATTCATCGATATCCATCATTGCAATCAAATAACAAATCTGAAATTTAAAACAATGTATCCAAAAATTAGTGCCAATGTACTAATTCCAACTGCAACGATGGTGATTTGATTATACCAGTTTTGCATCCAGTATTCTTGGCATACGTGATTCAAGAAAACTTTAGTTACACTTTCATTCGAGTTGTCTTAAATCGTTGTATCGGTTATGCATTTCCTATTGATGGCCGTAAAACATGGAGTACTGTATGATGTATATAAGCTTATTGTAAATCATTTCAGGTCTGATGACAAGATGGAAACACTAATTGCTTAGTAATAGTTAAAAGAGAAGTTATCCATTAAAAGATTCTAATTACTTAAAACGAAGACAAATGTCATTTGTTATCTGACAAATGGATTCAACGAAGAGCAATGGACAGGATAAACGTATGCGTGCTGTACGTGTGAGAGAAGATTCAACGAAGAGCAACGGACGGAACATACGTGTGTGTGATATACGTGTGAGAGAAGATTCAACGAACAGCAATGGACAACGGGATATACGTGTGTGTGCAGAGAAAAAGAGAAAATTCTCTATAGTATTTCCTTACATTCTCTCTTTCCCTCTTTCTCTCCACTTTACTCTCTCTCTCCTTCTGTTTTCCACTTTGCTACAGTCCGCCTTCTCTATTTATGTTTTGCCGCCCTAACTTGTCAATAAACTTCATTTTACAAACAATCGGCAAAATACCGGTTGATTTGTTGCTCTCATTTGACAAACACCTGTTCATTTATTCATATTTAACAGTTTTTTGAAATTTCATTACTGTTTGCAGTTATCTCATTGTCTGAACTGTCATATTTTCTTAATACTTAACGACAAGTGGTTGAAATCAGTTAGTTATAGTTCAAAGTTTTAGTATTGGTTTGATAGAGAATTTGTCAAGAATTTGTGGCTCTTTTTTATTCTCTTCTAACTGTTATAATTTGCTAAGAAAGACTCCAACTTGTCCAACT
The DNA here is from genome assembly GCA_029876185.1 of Mansonella ozzardi. Taxonomy (NCBI): domain Eukaryota; kingdom Metazoa; phylum Nematoda; class Chromadorea; order Rhabditida; family Onchocercidae; genus Mansonella; species Mansonella ozzardi. The sequence continues at coordinate 29,305 of JARVGP010000441.1, read as the reverse complement.
CTCTTCCATTACTTTTTCATTTAATTCTTTAACTCATTTAACTTTAACTCATTATTTTTAACTCATTTAACTTTCATTTAACCAATTTTGAATGCAATTTATTGCTTCAATTTTAAACGTAAGCATATCAAATAACAAAAATGCAAAATTTTTTAGAAACAGTTTCCGTATTAGTTGGATTTGAAGAAGGACAGTGGATGCCAATGACTGCATCCACTTCGGATATGGTGTATTATGGACAACACGTACGGATTAGTGTTGCTGCCAGCCAGGTATGTTCAGTTTTTTTTTGTTGTGTTGTTATCATTACTATTTTTCATAATTTAATGATAATTTGAAGAAAAAATTAGCACTATACGATTGTTTTTTGTGATAACATTGCTAATAATACATTAACAGTGATTAACAGATTAAAATCAAGCCCATACCATCACATCGATAGCTAGATCAAAAACTGCAACAGAACTATTGCTGTTGGAATCCTCGATTCCTTTCATATAGCACTGATTTCTGTAGATGTTGAAAAGAACAATGAAAGACTTCTTTCCTTTTCAGGCCATAGCGCAATAATGAAATATTGCTATAATCTCTGCTATACCTTATGATTATTTTGTTATTATTAATATCTTTGCTCTCATATCATTGTAATGATTATTGTTTTTATACTTGATACATGCAAGAAATTTCAGCAAAAAGTTTTCAGGGTGGCAGAAGATATATGGAGGATCGAGTACACATCGAATGTGTTAGGCTTCCCAATGGTGCTGTTGATTATCTATATTTGGCTGTTTACGATGGACATGGTGGTTCAGAAGCCAGTGACTATGTTCGAAAACATCTCCTTAAAAACATTCAGTCGCAGTATGGCTTCGACGGTAGTGATGAGCAAATGTTGCAGGCTATAAAAAAAGGTTTCGTGGAAACACATCTTGCGATGTGGAAAGTTGTTGGTTAGTATATGAAACATTTACTATTTATTGAAATTTTAAAATAATTCATTGGTAATAAGAAATTTAAAAACGGTATTTTACAGACGATTGGCCTCTCACTTCCTCCGGTTACACTAGTACGGCAGGTACTACTGCTAGTTGTACTTTTATTCGACACGGAAAGATATTTACTGGACATGTCGGTGACTCCGCTGTAATCGTAGGAGAAATGAACAGTTCGTTAATGTCTTTTCTTGCTTTTTTACCCACGGATACGATTCGCAGTTTTCGAGAAATTTTATTCTAGTTTAAATTCCATGAATCCAGAAGTATTCTTTTTTCGAACCTAATGCAAAAATATTTTTGAAGCGAAAGGAATCTTTAGATGGTGAAATAAGGGCTAACAGTTTGACAGTTGATCATAAGCCCGACAATTCTCTCGAAGTGCAACGGATCAACAATGCTGGTGGAGCAGTAATGAAGAAGTCAGGCGTTACACGCGTTGTTTGGACGAGACCTGTTCGGGGTCATGCTGGACCTGTACGCAGGTCTACACCAACCGAAAGTATTGCCTTTCTTGCTGTTGCTCGTGCTTTAGGTTGGTGGATTTAAAAAATATTTAATTTTTACATTTAAATTTTGGAAATTGCTTAATTCAAGGGATGGATGAGTGAATACTATTTAAGGATTTAAATAATACTAATCTTAGATTTAGAATTACATCTTTCAAAACTTTTTTTCGGGATTTTTAACCTCTTAGTATTTTTAAATTTTATAGGTGATTTATGGTCATATAATCGAGAAACAAAACAGTTTATTGTGAGCCCTGAACCAGATATTGCTGTGTATGATCTAAACGATAAAAATTTGTGTTTGGTGCTTGGCTCAGACGGACTAACCAATGTTTTAAAACCGCAACAAATAGTCGATATTGTGATGCATTATGAAAAATCATCACGTGATAAAGTAATTATTCACTTTTCAAGCATCATCTCTACTAACAACAATAATTTTTGACAAGGTTGGGTCTGTGGGTTGAATCTTAGAGAAGAAAAAGACTTTTAACGAAACTGGCATTAATCCTAAAGTAATTTTCTTACAATGTTTTGTACAATGATGTGCATTAAATACTTCATATTGTATCACTTTAGCATGGCAGGTTGCCGAATCATTCTCGCTGGATACTGCGTCATGCATTGGAAGGTTGGGGAGCATCACGTGCTGATAATATATCAGTTATATCGGCTAGTTCTTACTGCAGTTTCTTTCTTAAAATTTTGTTTTTAAATGTTAAAATTTCCCTCTTAAAAGTTTTTTGTCGAATCATATTCATAGTGGGTAAGGACCTTTACTAAGGACCAGAAGCCTTTGTTTGATACTAATTATTAATTATCGCGAACCAGAAACGAAAATATTGAGAAATAATGCAATTACTGGTAAACAGAAGTCCATATAATCATTAAAAACAATCTGGTCAAATGATGAGTGCAGCTTGAAGTTTATTAGATGTCCATTTATTATCATTGATTCATGGCAGTTAAATTTTACTTTTTATTTATTGTACACTTCCAGGTATTTTTCGATAAAAAGGATGTAGAAGTTAATGATACATCGATTTTGGCTGATGATATTAATTTGTGTCTGGATAGAGCACTTACAGATTTCGAGAACTCGACAATTATGTTAGGACCGAAATATTGTAAACAGCTGAAAACAGTGGATGTCGATTTATATTATTCGGGTATCGTGGATTCCAATTTTACCACAGGTTAGCACCCTATGATTTCTTTCAGTAATGGAATTGTTAAAATCGTCGCTACCTTATGCATCATTTCGTAATGAATTTTTTTTCTTGGTGCTAGAGTCATTTTTAACGCTTGTGATCGGAGTAAAAAAATCTTACAAATTTAATTACGTGGTGATTTATCCTGACGACTATGAATGGAAAACTTTTGGATTTTAAATTTTATCCTTTTATTCTTAAGAAGCAGGAGAAAGAAATGAATAAGGTTTTGACAATGAGCTTATTGAAATTGTTTTAGAAGTCGCTTACAATGGACCTGGATATGCTCGTGATATTAGACGTCCACTTACTGTGGTACAGTTCTCAGACTTGCCAGCGGTGTCGCTGTCTCCGTTAGATCATGTCTCAACGACACGTCGTTTAAATGTATTACTTGGCACGAATAGTAAAGTTAAAGTGTTATCAGCTGGATGTGTTACCAACGTATTATTGGAAGGGATGGATGATTTATATGGAAGCCTCGCAGAGTAAGTAGATGCTGTTACAACGAGATTTTTACCGATTTTCGGAAAAATATAATGCTGAAGCTTAGATGATGCTAGTAAAGTAAAGCTGTAAATTTTACTCTTATGATAAAGCCGAAACAAACCCTGCATTTTCAAGTAACAGTAGTGTGGGGAATAGGAGGTCTGTATACGTCAGCACTTTGCCATTTATTATGACAGACATTATTTTTTGAGAGATCTTTTACGTAAAGTAAAAGAAACATAGCGAGAGCCATATCAACGGTACTGATGTATAACTAAATTCTCGAATGCGTTTTAACTGTTTTAACTTACTATTTTCAGTGAAAGCATTCTATGTGATGGAGATGTAGCAAGGGAGGAGACAGCTGACAATTCATGTGGTGATAATTGCATTAATGAGGATGTTACAGTAGAAGCAGAAGAAACGTGGGCAACAAATTCGAAGGCAAACACTGAGATGGTGCGTTCAAAGATAATGATATCTTAAAAGGGAGACAAGGCAAAAGGGACTGAAGCTCACTACCTAAAAGAATAACTTCTATGAAGAGAGCAGGCTTTTTTTGCTTCTAATGCCTGACAAGAGAGAAAAAGGAAGAAGAGAGATAGATTAACTATTAAGCTAACTTTGTCAACATAAAGAATGGAAATCGTAGCCTATTTTTAGTTAATGTTAAGAAGTATTTTCAGTATGGTGTATTTGGTCATAGTTCGTTAAGTCCAAAGTATTCTTCCAGTCCTTCTAGCTCAAGCATAGGCAGCATGGTAAGTTAATTTTAAAATATTGTTATTTGAACTCGGCTAATTTTCATTTACGAACTCTCAGTTTTTCAAACTGTTGAATAATGTATGTTATTAGTGAACTTACTTTCGATAAAAAAAGTGATTTTTCAGGAATATTGCAATATGCCTTCATCTTTCTCAAACAAGAAATCTCTATTTCCTTCTGTCGAATCAAATCCTCATTCAAAAACAATATGTAATATTTTAAATAGAATTATTAAAACTTAAAATTGCAGTAAATAGTGAAAACACAGTGCAATTCAGTGTAAACAGCATTTCAAATTGCCGATCAATTCTACTTATTTCAAATTTTTATACCTCATATATACATACATATATTATTGAAGTAGCTGTACATTTTTTTTCACATAAATAGACAAAAACTAGGATTTACTTCTAATTTTGCCAAAATTTTCTTGAATTCCTTTTTCAGTGTACAGTTAATTCAAGAAGTGTCTGTTATTTGCCTCTGTATATAGAAAAATTTTTTCCAGGGCAAAGAACTGTGCTTAAGGCCTGCCGAAGAAAACAAACAAAGCATTTAAAATTTGTGGGAAAAGATAATGTGTCGAGTATTGGCGGTAACAACATTGTTGATGAGAAGTGTTTCAGCAGTAATCAGCATTCCTTGACCAAGCATTGCCATGGTTTTCAAAAATTTGCTGTTTCGCAACGTTGCAGTGGTAAAATTTTATAATTTTCGGAGTTATTAATTTATTTGGTTTGGATTAATTTGTCAATAAGACCATCAAAATACTTATTTAAAAGGAATAATATGAGGAAAATGCTAAGTTGGTTCATAATTTTCGATTGTAATTTTAATTTCCTTGTATGTGATATATTTTAACCATCTGTTTTGGACGAGAATTTTCGATCATAGTGGTTAAACATTCTTCTTGTTTCTCGAGTAGTTTGCAAGAATTTTTGGTTGATTTCAGACTTAAATAAATGATAGTTAATTGTTATAGGTAGCGCATCGGCTTTGTCACCTTCGTTGATGTTAGAAGCCCTACGAACCACGAATCAGTTATTCGAACATGATCCTTATGCACGAGATCTGTTTCTTGCTGGTCGGCGGCCGTTCACTCGACGTCGTTTATCATCTTCATCTTTCGAACCATCACAAAAAAAGTTTAAAGTGTCTTTGGAAAGCCACACAGGTTTGCAAACGCGAATTTTTTATCAGTTTTTAATGAAGGATCTTTTTATCATTGAGAAAAACAGTGACAATTTGAAAATGATTTTTTATAAATGAAACTCATTGTGGACATCCTTTACATCTTTATTAAGTATGAAAACTTTCAGATCATAATTATGACATTGCCACCAAAAATGCTGAAAAATTAGAACAAGATGTTATAAGCGCTAACAAAACTGAGGAATGTGTTGCACGAACCACTGGTAGATCTCGCGTATGGGATTTCCTTTCCAGTTTTTTGGGAAGTCGTGCAAACAAAAAATAATGTTTGGATTATTCCATTCTTGAAATTTTTGAAACTCCATTCTTGAAACTTTGAATAACCAAAAAATTTAATTATAACTATATTTATCTTATGTTCGTAATCTTGATATCAGCATTCTTTTCCATTATCTTTCACGATAAGTTAGAAATAAAAGTTATAATTAAATAAATCTTATGCGAAATTGCTTATGTGAATTATTTCTTAGCTTTATATTTTTACAATTTAATGCTTCTTTCAAAAATACTCTTGCTTTTGTCCTCGTATTAATATTGTAGAAAATTGCGAATGTTACTGCTCAAATCAGTAGTATGAATACTCAGTTGTTGTAATTTTTTTGTGGTTATTTTGCTGTTTTCATTTAATAGGATTTTTTTTTTTATGTTTTTATTAGAAATTGAATTTTGAATTGATTGAAAGAAATTGAATTGATTTAGTTTCTTTTAGACCTCACTTTGGTGTCTATTTTGCTATCCTCGGTTTGTAAAATAGGATTTGTTGAATTTTCTGAGAGTAGAATCTGGATGTACAAAGAAGCATCATTCTGCTACCGAAAAATCCCTCTTGTTAACAAAAGGGTAAATTGATAAAAACATAGGATATTTTGTGATCATCACTGCTCACTTTCCAAGACATTATGTTACATGTTACTTGGATTGTTTATTGTTTTCCTTGCATCACTTATATGATCTTTCACAATGCTTTGATTTACAATAGGATAAATTTGTGATCACATTTTGCTCGCCATAGTTACTAAAACTATTCAAACTTTCATTACAGTGTTTTTTCTCCACAGAGATCATGTATTATTCTTTAAAAATGAGAATGTATAAGTTGTTAAGTAACTCCATTTGAGTTATTACTTGACTGACTTTCGACATTCAGTTATTTTCAGCTTGAATAAGCATAGCTGCTTGAATAGTACAATAAGATATCAAGATTGGCGGAGATTTTTCTTCATTCATAGTTTTCATAAAAAAAGTTAAATGTATCGTTGAAACTTTTTTTTTTTTACTTAACTGCCATTTTCAAATAACAAGAATCGTTCCTTGCAAGATATATCAGGCAATTACTACGCGATTAATCAATATTGCTAACTACTGCTTCCCTTACAGCTTTAGCTTACTTTTAGCTTACTAATAAGCTTTACCTCGATCTTTCATATAAACATAATTTCACTTAGCGCATTTTTCAACATGGAATTTATACTATTGCCGCTTCAAATGGGAGCAATATGTATTAATTCATGTGTGCTCGGTGTGCAGTTTTTAATTTTAAAGCTGATTGAAATACAAATGAATCTGCTTAACTGATAGTATGATCGTTTACGGAATCAGTATCAAAATATTCGAATCATGTGGACAACAGTAAAGTCAATGTCTCAACTATGCCACGTGAAATAGTAGGCCATTTAAAAAAGGGAGCCAAAACATTCTTTTTTGAAAATAATTTGACTACGAATATGCCAATATGATCAGATCACTTTGCTCGCTCGTTGATATAAAAAATGTTCGAGTACTGATCTCCAATCGATTTGTTGAAATCATTCATTTCAACAATCATACAAAACAAATGCTAGTGGTTAACGAATCATCGAGGTAGATAATAATGACAAACAATAATGAAGAACAGTTGAATCCAAATTGATATTTAGAGTGCAAATAAAAAGTGATTGCAGAATGACCGATGACTGACCGCAGAGTGACCGATGATCGATTAATCGCATAGTAGTGAGCTATAATCAACAGTTAATAACATTATTTTAATAACATATAGAAATGATTGCAAGAATTGCTTTCATCAACACTGAACTAAAAATGAAAAGATGAACAGAGGTCAACGAGTTGAGTGTAATGATTCTATTTGGAAGTGCTGCATCAGAAAAAATCAGTCTTGGAATAGTTACCAGCAGTGACTATATTCTACGCTTTTTGTTGAAAATATATATGAAGTTATATGAATAAAAGGATAATATTTATAGTTTGGCATTGTCTATTTTCGAATTTTTTTCTCTTTCTTTAATTTCTCACAAAATTTCTGAATTTTGTATCGTTTTTTCCTTAGATTTGCATGCTTTTTTTTTTCAATTTTTCAAAATGGTTTTCCTTTTTTTTTCTTTTTACTAAAAATAAAAATATTTCGTTCTGTTTTGCAAATTTACTGCATTTATATTAAAATAAACAGGCAAACATTTAGATTCAGAAAGTCTGATGAAGGAAAGTTTAGAATGAATTAGAATGAGTTTAAATTAAATCAATTAGTCAGTCACTTTCTCAACTTGTTTGAAAAAAGATTTGGAATAATATTATTCTAAGAGAGATATTGTTACGTTTTTTCTGCAAGCTTTGATTCTCCTTTTCATTCATTTCATTTTGATCAATTAATTTTTCTAGACCTTTTTCTTTCCTTTATATAAACAAGTAAAATGGTTTTGTTTTCAGCGAATTTATTCCTTCCTTCAGTAGTTTTTGATTTAGGTTAAGTTAGTGGTAGCGAAATTTTGATAGCATGAACTTTTTGCCACAAATGAAACTTTACGCAAGGAAATTCAGGCACAACAAAACTCGTTAAACCTCTAGGCAAAAGGCAATTTTTTTAAGTAAAAAATAGCTTGATGTCACTTTAGCACATGATACTGAAATCTATTTGTTTTTTTCTGGAAATTTTGATAGCATGACTTTTTGACCCTTGGTGATTATAAGGATATTCTATAGTTTCTCCTAGCGCTTCCTATATTTTCTAATTTGCTCGAAATCTTTAGAGATAACAGGTTGACCTAAAAGTATCAATTTGGTTATCTATTGACAAACTATCACTCGTTCATTTTGTTCGTGACTGTTTTGAGATTTGTAGTGCTATATTGAAGAGCTTTTTTCAAAGATTTTGAGAACCCTTCTCTGAAACTAACTTTTTGATTGTAATGGACCTAATTTTGCATAAGAAAAACAATCATGAAGTATTTCTTGCAAGATCAAAATATTTCATGAATAATTATTTCACAATGAATTCGGCATTTCAGAATGCTTCATTATTCGATTTCTGAGTTGACATTTAATTGGATTTTTCTTTGATTTAAAATTTCGAATTGTATTCAGTAAAGATTAAAATTATCTTGAATGAGATTTTATTTTTATTGTCAAAGGAAAGAATACTCTGAAATTAGAAAGTTTGGAATAACTGATAAAAAAAAAAACCAAAGTAGAAGTGATATTCTCTCTGATATTGTTATTGCGATACTAATTCCTACCACTTTACCAATAGAATGTTTTACTAAATATGTTGATCTTTTTAAATGCATAAGATTTTAATCAGTATATCATATAATATATTTTATTTTATCATTTTTATCAAATTTCTTTTTCATATTTCTTAACTGGCAAGAAACATTCTATTGTTTATTCTATCGATATGTTTTTGTTCCATTTGTCAGATAACATTAATCGTTTACGATTGTTTGTAATTTTGCAATAAAAGGAATACATTTGAAATTGTATGCAAATAGAAATAACGGAGACTCTTTTCTTAGATTAAATTAGATTTCGTTTGGAAAACTTTAAAATGAAATGTATCAGGTACATTACCCCATTTACTGATCTTAGAAGATTATGATGCAAATGGCAGCGGGAGAAGTGAAAGAAGAGATAGTGATGCAGGTGGCAGCGGAAGAAATGAAAGAAAAGATAGTGGTGCAAGTGGCAGCGGGAGAAGTGAAAGAAGAGATAGTGATGCAAATGGCAGCGGGAGAAGTGCAAGAAGATATATCTACTTTAGTGGTGAATATTCCATAACTGTTAATGTTTGAATACTAGCAATTTCGAGCTTTCGATCATGAATGCATACTGTAGTACCATCACTATTACAGGTTTTCTCTCCAGTCGTTTTCCTCTTCACAATTTCTTCATTAGATTAGTTTTGTTGAAAACTATCTAATTATCTATCAAAAGCATTTTGCTCTTAAGCAACTACATAAATTTTACTGCGCTTTGATGAAGATTTTAGTATCTCAAAATAGGCAACAGATAGATGCTTGCTTATCTGATGAAATGCACATTATTGAACGTTATTAAGTGATATTTTTAGTAAATGCTTTTGTTTAGTATTTTGTATATTTCAGATTGCAAGATATAGCAGTTTATTGTCGTAAAAAAATACGTGAAATAATCTATTTTTCAAAAGAAGGATAAATATTTGCACAATCGGTGAGTAGAAAAGTTATTCACAAACAACAGTGAATCGATTTTTATTTTAGAAAAGCAAAGGGTTTGATTGTGTTTATAGTTTTATTTGTTCAGTGATGTTTGTAAAGAGATATTGAAAATGAAATGAAGCTTAGTATCTGAGCTTTTATCAAATAATAACAATCGATTAAAAAGGGATGAGCTTTTAACAAACTATAAATTCTAATAGTATTCAGTGGAATGTTAAATATTTAAAATTTTCATATAAGAATTACTTTTTTGAAGCAGAAAAGAACTTCTACCCTATAACAAAGGACTTTCAAATTGAAATGAACTAATAAAAGTATTTAGAGTGATTAAAATTTATATAATGTGCATTTTACAGAATGCCCAACGGGCTGATGAAAAATTTCTTAACGCGGCATTCAGTAGCCGTTATTATGGGCAGTTTAGCATTTGCTGTTACTTACTGGTATATAAGACGACAACAAAGTTTGAAATGGTTTGTAAAGTTATCACTTAATTAGTTTTATATGCATTGGCCATTGTCGTTTATTTTGTTAGAAAGTAAGATTTAAAAAAGTTACAAATTCTGCAAGTTTTTTTGTCACAATATTAACTGATTTTAGTAAGCAAACATTCATTTTTAGTCATCAAGTATGCTGCATGAATATCGTCAAATGTTACTTTTTGTTTTATCATTAAATTGGCTTTCTTATTTTAGTAAAAGTATAAAACGAAAGTTGAATGCAGAGTCATGCAGTCTGACGAATTCTGACCGTCTGGAAGGATGCGGAACAAATTCAAAAGAAAATTTTGCATCAGCATCGAAGTTGAATGATGATATCACAGATGTGACTCCGAGCAATAATGTTGAAGATGCTGGATTGGACAATAACCGTTTTGATAGAAAACTCCGTGAGGACGTATTATTTGATGATGTAAATGATATACCTGTTTTTGAAGTTCCAACTAATAGCTTACTAAAATTGAAGAGAATTTCAATAGACAGCTTATCTTATCCAGATAAGATTTTAATAAGTTTTGATTTTATTCATTTGGAATAAATTGCTCTTTTATTAACTTTTATGCGGATTAACTTATTCATTACGCGAAAGTTATCGAATTTTCCTCGGGAATTAATCAAGAGTTTAGTGCATTTTGCTGTGAAATATATTGTTGTACTTGTTCATTTGTGCTGGATGAACTTGTTCTTCATTTTTTGTTATGTTCCTGAATTCGTGCACCGAAGGAAAAAAAAATACCGCCATTGACAATTTTTGATGTTTCAGTTAGGGAAGACTTAATAATATATCTGAATTCAGTTCTATGAAACACATTGTACTAAGCCAGTATTCGTTCTTTTTTCCTTAGTGCATGTAAAAATTAGAAAATTTTTGAGCGGAATTTTTTCACTTTTTATATAAAGAATTCTCCGATCATTATCATTTCCAGATTGCCAGTGGAGAAGAAACTTTGGGACCTTCGTCAGTTTGGATGGAATCGGAAGCTGAAAGAGGAAATATTTGTATTACGAGAAAGGATGAAATTGGTATCAGCAAACAGAGTTCTGACTCGAATATTATTCAATCCAGGTCGCTAAACACATCGAGTAGTCAGGTTCAGTTTTTTAATTAGCATAATTTGTTTTCGTAAATTAATGAAATTGAAATTGTTCTGCTTGTTTCGAACTTCTTGGTACAATGATAATCATTATTTAACTGCTTCTGCAATGTAATCATTTGAGTGATAGTTCTAAAGGAATTTGAACTCTAATTTTACTATTTGAAAATTTCTTCAATATAATGTTTACTATTTGTTATATCAAAGATTTATTGTTATTCTCCAAAATATTTTTGATACAATAATTTCCAGAAATAGAATATATCAATTTCTCCTTTCTAGAGGAGTATTTTTTAATCAAAAATTTATTGTTGATTTTTTAAAAAAATTTGAAATAAGAAATTTTGAAAATAGCGAACTCGAAGTTATTTAATTTTTGATCAATTGATATTGCATCAACAAATACTTTTGAAAAAGATGAATTACGAAAACATCTCTTTTCTCTGCCAATTAATTTCCACTTCATACTTATTTCGGTACATTTTTTTCCGTGTCACACATTTGTCAAGATTTAGAATATCTGTTACATTTTCTAATTTTTTGGCAAGAAGCTTTTGTATTCTTTCAAATTGATGTCGATAATGTCTACTACTTCGTTCTTCTATTTCAATTTTTAAAAAGCAAATTTATGATTTTTCATATTCTTTTACTTTCAATCGTTATTTTTCATACTACTTCATTCATCAATAATTCTCTGTGAATATTTCTTTGCGAATTCAATATTTTGTTTAAAATTTTGAAACTTTTACACATCAATAGCATGTAGCTATTTTTAAATTTGATATCATTTAAATGTCAAGTTTTGTTTTTGTTTTTTTGACATTAATTTAAAAAGAATTTCAATATTTGAGTCTAAAGTGAATAATTAATGGAAAATATTTTGTCTGTTATTGCTGTAGTAGCACTCATTTCCACTCACTCACATTCACACTTCTTTCATTCTCACACAATTAGGCTCATTGATATTGATGAGTTCAATGATTTTCAACAAATTCACTAATTTGATAATTTATCGTTGCTTTATTGCAATGAGAAATGTCATTTTCTGTTGTAACAAATTTTTGCAAAAAAAGGAAATTTTTGCAAAAATTTAATTTTAAATTTAAAACTTCGATGCAATGGCTGCACCACCATCTCTCTCACTAACCAATGGCCCATATTGTATGCTTGCATAAGTGCAGGTGTGCCCCAACACTTCCCTTCTCTGATCACCGTTACAAAATGTTAAAATGAGCATTGAAGTAGTTGTAATTAATAGTAGTAGCAGTGGAGCAGTAATAATAGTAGTAGTAGTAATAGTAGTATAGTAATAATAGTTAATAGCAGTAGCAGGGGTGGCAGTAGTAGTAGTGGTAGTTGATAGCAGTAGCAATAGTGCTATAGTGGTAGTGGTAGTAGTTGACAGCAGTAGCAGTGATGGCAGTGATAGTAGCAGTTGTATAGTAATAGTAGTTAATAGCAGTAGCAGTGGTGGCAGTAGTAGTAGTAGTAGTAGTAGTAGTATAGGCTCAGTGAATGATTGGTTTGTTGTGCAGTGAAAATGAAGCAAACAACTACTACATACTACAACCAATNTTACGTTGCAACTTCCGTATGTGTCTGTCATCTTTGTAGCTACCATCGTTGGATGATAGAAAAAGTGCGGGGGAGGATACGGGACTTGTTGGTTTGTATCGGTATCAAAACATATTGAGAAATTTCGTTTTATGCTACTTCCACAAATTATTTGCAGGTTTTGTATCTGTTGCTTCTGCCCTGAAAGGGCGTTTTGGTTATTCACTGCTTACGGATTTTTCTTCCTGTTTTCAGTTTTATTCCAAGAAATTTCTCGAGGCATTCATATATTTGTTGCTTTTGAAGTATTTTAATCTCTGCAAAGGATACACAAACTGAATCGAAGTGCATCTGTTGTTGTTATTTCGCTACCAACCCATACATGGATCAAGAGGTTATTACGGTTGCATCAACTACCTCGCTTAGTACAAGCTTTCAAAGTGATACTACTTGTCACTATCCCAGTACCGTCTATCCACCACCACTTAGGTCTTCCTGCTTGGATTCCGAGAAATCATGGCCAGCGAATTTTCATATAGATCCTTTCCTTTTACCGCCAGTTGCTGCTAGCTCAGCGATGCCTATAACTCCGGCACAGATTCCGCCATCATCGCTTATTTCAACATCATTATTCTTGCCACTTCAAAATATTCCTTTTAATTCATCCCTGATGATACAGAATCCACCTACCACAGTATCCACTGTTAGCAACTGTACATCCAAAACCTTATCTGGTTCCGGACGGTCCAGTGCATCGTTAAATGCCGATATTGTCCCACCTTCTACCTGGGTCGGTTTATTTTCTTGCTTTTTTTTTTTTTTTAGAAAATATCTTATTGATTTATTTACATCTGCTTTTTATTAGTTTAGTTGGAACATTTATGCTTTAAAATTGATTCCTTATGTCTTTAAGTTTTTTTTTAAAATTTCATTCATATTATGCTTTTCTAAATTGTCTCTCTTTTCTCTAAAGTTACCTTCTCGTAAGCGTAATTTAAATAAGAATACACAATTACTTTCTCATAAGCGTAATTTAAATAAGAATACACAATTATCTTTTCATAAAATGATTTTTGGTTATATTTCGAAACATTTTGATATAATTATATAAATTCAATATTGCTTCTAATTGACAACGTAGAAATTCATTTTCTCATTCATTCATTTGCTTATCCGTTTGCACTGCACAAAAATTTCAAATTCATTTATAACTAGTAAGTCAATAGATATGGTAATACCAGTGCTAATTAACATTGATTGTTTATATGATACATTATCAAGATAAGTTAAGGTAGTTTTTGGTGGGTTAAGTTGACATTTTTCTTGTATTTTAATTTTGATGTTTGCTATTTTTCCAAATATACACTTAGACATTTTCTAAGTTTACAAAACCAAGACAAAACTATGAATTAAAAAATTTTTTCGTTGCTTTAGAATTTTATGCTTCCAAAATTCGAAATTTTGATTACGAAATTTATTCCTTTTAGGGATCGCAAGATAGTGGACGAGCAACAGGAGGTTTGGCTTCTTCACTAAGTCCAGCTGATGATACAGCACCACGAGCAAGTTCAGAAGTGCGATCTGTGTATGAGTTTGAGATACCTAATACATTAGTTGGATTAATTATTGGTATCAAAGGCAAAACTATAAAGGTCCTTCATTCATTCATTTAAAACATTATTTGTTAATGCTTCGAACAGAAGAAAAATTGCTGCAGTTAATTGTTTGCAAATAATTATGTACTGAATGTGTTCGAATTTTTTTGTCGATTCATACTTCTTTTATTTCGGATTTTTCAAATTGAAGTTAAAAAATATCTTTAAAGTCACAACATCGCGCAAACATCATTTAGCTTTGCAAACTGAATGGGATACAAAAGTGTAGGTGTGAATAACAAGAAATGGAATAATATTCAGATTAGATTTAGTTTAAATAATTGCTTTCAACATGAGAAAACATCTTGTGTCTTCATATATAGTTGACCAAATAAACTGGTTTTTTCACTTTGTGTTGAGAGGATTGGTTTTAAGCATTATTTTGGAAGCAGCTTGCTCCCATTTTTCTTGATTTTGTCGCTTTTTTGCTTGTGTTGTCCTGCTTTTTTGTAATATTATTAGTTTTCAGGAGCTGTGTGTTCGTACGGAAGTGAAAATGATTATTAGGCCACATCATACACCAGCAAAGGTGAACTTTTTCTTTTAGTTTTAGAATTTCTTTAGAAATCGGAATATTTACTTATACGTTTTTAGATTTCATATTTTGAATCAGCGCTTTCTTAATTCCATTAAGATATTCCTATATTCATTTAGGAAATATTCATTTTTTTTTTTTTTTGGAAATCCACTTGCTTCTCTTTTTAGAGATTCCACTTTTCGTTTCTTTTTTTCTCGCTAAATTATTTCATCCTTCTCCACCTTTCTGTGTTTTTTTTGTGTTTTCTTCTTTTTTTTAAAGTCTTTTCTTGACTTTAACCATAGACAATTTCTATCAGTGTAATGCTTCAAAAATTTTTGATATCAATTTTGGAAATTTTAACACACTAACACATTCGAGGATTTTAAAGATTGAAACTATTTGGTAGTTTTTTTTTTTTTTTTTTTGAGTTCCAGCGTAATCAACAGTAATAGTTGGAATGTAAGTTTTGTTTAATATGGTTTATATATCGTCTAGTTTCTTTAATATTGCTGAGTAGTTGCAGTTAGAAACGCACCAGATTTGCGCTGTGGAAGGGTCACGTGAAAATATTAACAGATGTCTACGAATGATGCGGCGTCGTTTTCCTGTTGCTCGTTTTCCAGAATTGAATTTAAGGCCTGTACTGCCACCACCATTTCCAGATCCATCAGCAGCATTTTATGGTTCAAGGCCGATGCAGGTATTTTGCTTTTGCTTTTGAGAAATTTTGATCCGTATTCTTGTTTTTTATTGATGTTTTCGAAATGGGAACTGCTTTAATTCCGATTCAGAATTCTGAAGCATTATGCACCAGAAATCACTTGGTTCAAAAGTTTGATGGGACAAAAAGCTCATATAAAGCACTCTAAATAGGATTCCACTTTGCAAATTTTTTTTCCAGAAACTTTAAGATTTTTTTAAATTTTTGAAAAAAAAATTGGTGGATAAAAAGTTCATACAGAGTAGTTTAAACCGGATGATACATTCAAACCGGATGGCAGTAAATGAAATAGTGTTATAGATATCAGACTTTAGGAAGTTAGATAAAATTAAAGGTTAATATTTCTAGAGGATGAAATTGCAAATCACGAAGATTCATTCGTCGTTTGTTAGGAAATTGAGGAGGAAGGGAGAAAAATCACTCATTTCATGGGAATTTTGGTTGTGTGATTTGAAACATTTATAATATTTCATATTGTTTCCCTCCATTTGGTGCACAATTCCGCTTTGGGAAAGAAAGGGTAATTGATCAAAGTTGATAAGATCGAAAAGTTAGAAGGCGGAGTTAGTGAATACCAAGCAGAAGTATAGTTGAAATGATTCACTACCATATGTTATCTTATATCTTATAAAATTTCTGATGTCATTCAACGAGCAGAATTCATTTTTACTAAACGATAAGAATGAAGTAATGGAAATGATGTCTGACAACTGCCACTGCACATGTTTTGTGACTGGACTGCATAGATAAACTCATAGGCATAAAATTGCTATAACTAATGTTTCTGCATAGCGTTACATATAGCAATTTCAAGGAACAAATTGAAATTTATGATTTAATTTTGGTGGGAGACATTCTTACAGTATCTTATCACTACTATATTCCTAATAAAATTCAGAATTTAATTCTAATTGAAGTGTTTATTAGCTTAACAATATAAATAGTCTGTTCTAAATTTAATTTTTTTTTTTCTGATAACAAAAAATTTAAAATTGCCAGTCAGTCACATGACTGCAAGAAATAATTAGATGTTATCGTACTTTATGCAAGTATCTTCTTTCTCTTTTTTTTGCATGATATTAGTAAGAAGGAAGATAGATGAAGTATGATAAATTTTAAATATTAAACATGGAAAAAATATGCTTACCATATTCATAATTTTTTGATTTTTCATTAAAAAACAAAGCATCGTATAATTCAGCTATGAGATTTTCTAAAGTTTTCGAAAAGTGGACTGTCTAATAGAACTTCATGAAATGAATAACTATAGCTGATTATTTTAGCACTAGAAATGGATTAAGAGATTTGGAAGAAATATAATTTGGGAAATGATGATTAATATTTTATAGTTAACATTGCCGGAAGGCGAACGCTGTCCAGTAATTTGTTCAGCTATCATTGATGTTGGCCATTTCTTTCTTCAACAGCCGCAACATCCAACATTTAATGCACTGCAGCGGCTAGATTATTATATGCTTGGTGTCTATATGCAGCCAGCAGGTATACCAGATTTGCCGAGACCAGTAGAGGGTTGGTATTATTTTTCTATCTTTGAATTTTGAAATATGACATCATATAAGAAGAATCGAATTATTTTTGTGATGCTTCCAAGTGATTTGTAACAATTTGCAGTCGATAAATTATGCGTTGCACCAGCTTTTGATGGTTGGTATCGTGCAGTGACGCTTGATTACTATGAGGAAGAGGATGAAGTAATGATAAGATATGTAGATTATGGTGGTTATGGTCGTCTTCCAAGAAGCGATTTACGACAAATAAGGTTAGCAAATCAAAGAAGTATGGGAAATAAAGAATTCCTAGAAAGATTAAATGGGGTCAGTTGTTTCATTAAAGACTCATCTTTCATTGGAAAGTTGAGAGTGTGATGGATAATAGTTTTCGTTTTGGATTACTGGAATCTCTGCGTAGTATAAACTTTATTATCAATTTCGGTATGATTTTGAACTTGAATATTTTTTAGGAAGCAGTATCTGTTAGTGATAATAATGATAATGAAGTGGATGGTAGGTATTGATAAATGTGAAATTGGAAAAGGGATAGTTTTTTCCCAATGCCATTTTTCTTTTCTTGCAGAACTGATTTTATGACGCTGCCATTTCAAGCTACGGAATGTTATTTGGCGCATGTTATGCCCGTGGATGGTACTGTTTTCATTTTTTGTGAAAGAATGGAGAAAAATAAACGAAAAGCACAAATTTATTAAACCGTAGAAGGCGGACACAGGCGCTTTTCTACTTTGGTCTACGTTGGTTTGAGTCTTTTGAAAGCTCTGTGTTGGTTTGAGTCTTCCGGAAGCTATCTTCCGGAAAGCTCACTATATGAATTATTAGGGTCTCAACTTAACGACTGCATTTGTATTTCATACATTTCATTTCTTCATTATTTTATTAGCATATTTTGTGTCACTTTTAAGGAACAGCAAAGTGGTCCGATGAAGCATTGAAGTTGTTCCAAACGTTGACGCAACAAGGTCGAACGTTGGAATGTTATGTTATCGGCTATCATATTGAAGATTCAAGACCATTTGTCGAAATATTCTCAACTGATGAGAATAACAGGGTTTATTTTCTTAGTTTCAAAAGACAACTCTCGTCAAAATTAGTTGTTGGATTATTTAAAGTTTAAAAAAAACTGCGAAGATTTAGAAAGAAGATTTTAAAACGGAAATAATTTGATGTTTTTTCAGGTGGTTCGAATTGATAGTGCTTTGTTAGATGAAAACCTTGCGAAAGCATGGGATCCGTCGAAGGTTAGACCAGTGCTTCCAAGGCCTTTACCACCATTATCAAACACATTTTTGGTCGGTTGCAATGGAAATGAAATTTTCGTTGCAGAATGAAAATCAGAAAGAGTGTAAATTAGTTTATTCATTCAAATGATGCTGAGAAATGAAAAGCTAAAAAGTTTATGCATAGAGCATCTTTCGTTCGCAATTTGGTTGTTGGGAAATCTTCATTGCTGGAAAATTTTCAACTTTTTTTCGAACTCCAAAGTTAAGTAAACTTGAAATTTTTTCATAGCAGTTGTATGATTTCAACTTCAGTTCAATTTTCACTGAAATATTTGTGAATTCCTTGTGATCATAACAGTTCTTCACGGCAAGTTCTTCATAATTCCTTTTCTGACTCCGGTTTTTTTAGGTTTTTGTCTTTTTTTCAATATTCGCAAAACACGGGAAAAGTTTAGGTATATCTTCATTTTTCTATTTTGTAGATGTTTTTATACATTTGCTACAACGTACTCTGTCTTAATCGCGCCGTGATCTTTCTTTCGTGCGTTTTCCCTCTTATTGTAATTTCTTGATTCTTCGAAAATTTGTAAGATTTTTTCTTCTCTTAATAGTTTTTTCGTATTTCCTTTTCATTTTTATTTTGTTTTTTAACAGTTATTTATTTTTAAGATATTTGCTGTTGTGCGAGAAATGGCATATTGCTTACATCGCAGATTTACTCATCCTTTATTGTATATTTTTGTTTGTTTATCGTCATTGGATTTAGTGTCAGTTTTTTAAACACTGTTTTACCTTTTGAAGTTTTTCTTTAAATCATTATTTTTTGTAAACTAGACGGTGTCAAAATGTCTTCATTTTCTTTGTTTACTCTCTGTAAAATGGCTTTTCATGACGGTGACTTTTTTTTTTTGTTTTGATAGAATAAGTGATGTTTAATTGCACTACGAATTATTACATAGATTTTGGTTTCGGATGTTTTGCTAGGTCTTACAAATTTAATTCTTTGAAATTAATTAAACTTTTATATTTGATTTGGAAAATGAAACTATCAGGATATATAGAAGTTTTTCATAATTAGATCATCCTTTTTGCTTACGACGGTGATGTTCGAGTTGAAAATCGAAGGCGATAATGATCATTGATTGATGTCTGGAGATAAGGCTTTCTGGCCACAATCGGTGTCTTAGTTTTATTTTGATATTTGTCTTGACTTTATTTTTTCTGACCTGTTTTAACCGTGTGCGTAAGAAACACCGGGTAATTTTTTTTTTTTCACAATGTATTCTAAATATTGTTTTAAATCTAATGAATTTCGGGTTTCAAATCAGTTCAATATCGGTATTACTATACATTTTTTTTAATGTTTCTTTTACTTCTTGGGAAATTGTTTTCTATTTGCTTTCTCAATTTTTTCATTTCTTCCTTGTTTTTTTTTTTTTTTCAAATAATTTACCGGTTTTTTTCTTATTTCTTGGGTTTTCTTTATTTTTTTCTTTGCTCGTGAATTAAATAAACATCAACACATTTGATTTTGTCATACGTTCGAGAAATGTTAGCAGCATATGTTGGAAGCTAAACTAAAACCAAGATTACAAGTCATTAAAGGAACGGTCTCGCCAACTGCAAATTAAACATTTTAGAGATAAGGACTAGTCGAGAATATCAATTGCTACAAATACATTGGTGTAGTACATAATTTGCGTATTCCTTGAGCGGTTTTGTTGAATCTGGGATTTTCATATGCATGAATCACGCATTTGTTCATTGAAGTCCCTTTCCGATTGAGAAAAAAGGTCAATAGCGCAGTAAGATTTGAAATAAGAAACCAATATAAGGATTGTTTGCTGGATTTTTTGTAACCAAAATCAGCGAGTATTACTTTATTAAACTGCATGAAGGAGTATAAGAAAAACAAGCAAAAGTTACATCTACAATAAACAATGAAAAACTGCGCGAAACATATTTGTACAAAAAACCATATATATATATATATATGGTGACAGTAGGGTTTTTTTTTAATTTGTTCTTAGTTTTTTCTCAGTCCTTGATGCATTCAGCGCAATTTCGGAATTTCAGAAATTATTCATTGGATAAACTGGATTCTGTGCAGTTGCCGCCATTGAATCACTTATACAACCATGATAGTGACGGTGATGATATGCCGGTTGGAAAAGAGGGACTTGAACTAAAATGAACATCGTAAGAACTGTAAAAATGAAAACAAACTAAAAACAGAAAAAAATATGAAATTGCAAAACATTTACGAAATGCAAAACGTGACTTATATTACCCATATTTTTGGTTAGAATATAAATTAACTTTCCAGAAAAATGTATTTAATTTTTATACAGCTTAATATTGCATACATATTCTAGATATAAAAAAAATAAACATAATTTATCTGACAGCTAATATTATATGTATATATCATTTGAAAAGAATGTGAAACCTACACTGATATGCTTGTTGTTGCATATTCATTTGTGGTTGTTGTCCATAATAAGATATTCCATTGTTAGGATATTTCATCGAATGAATGTCATACTGTTGTGGTGTAGAGCACTCTACGAATGTTTGAGATGGAAAGCGTGGAAAAATGGATGACTTATTTGAATTGTTATACTGATTATAGCAATGACCAAACGTTGAATACTCAATCTCATTGTACATTCTTGTATTATCCTGGAAAAGAAAGACAACCAATGATTTACCAATTTTTTCAACTAATAATTTCATTTTGAAGAAAAAATACTACATTACTGCCTTTTGAGTTTCATTAACTTCATAATTAAAGCATAAGAGAAATAGATTAGCTGAAGTTTAAAATAAGATGACATAAAGATATTTTTTCTAAAGTACCATATGTGAAAGTTGAGTATTGTTTGAGGATACATGGCAACCATTGTTAAATAAATTTAGCAGCTGCTGTTGCTGATGACGTGAATGATGATACTGTTGGAAATGAGCAAAATGATGATAATGTTGCTGTTGTTGAGGCTGATGTAGTTGACTAGGAACTGTTGCTGATGTTGGAATTACAGCTGCGTTGTTATACATACTACCATTGACATTATTGCCACTACTATTGGCATTATTATTTCCAACTAATGATGTTGATGATATAGCAGCATTGGTGCTACCAACACTACTCGTACTACTACTGCTACTAGCATTCCTCGTACACAACAAGGAATTGTCTTGTGCTACCACTGTTGACGGTATTGCTAATGCTGATGTTATTGGGATTCGCTGTGACTGATCGCCTAAAAAATGATAAATCATTTGTCAGTCACAAAAATTATGCTTCTACAAAGATCTTGACTCATTTGTCTATTCGACAGTCACGTCTATTTGACTTTACAATAAGTCAAGGACGTCCAAATAATTCCTAATTTACATGGAAATCATTATAATCATTGCATTACAGAAAACTTTCAAAGTCGTACAAACTGCTGTAATGCTAAAGCGCCCTTTCCCAAACAATTGCAAAATTAATGAACTGATAAAAAACCAATGAAATACCAATGGTTAGCACTAAGCATATCGTATATAGTAATACTTACAAGGTGGTGTAAGGGCGCTTTGTTGAGGTGTTACAGCAGTACTATGCGAATCATAAAATGAGTTTGTGGAACATCGAGCGGATGCAGAAAGATGCGCTGGAGATAGGGCACTATTGGGTGTGCCACAGGGAGCTGACATTGGCGAAACTATCTGAAAACAGGTCTGTAATTATTCCGCTTCATTAATAAGAACAGATCTTTCATAAAAAATTATGAAATTCTACGAACATCACCATTAGATTTTTAATCCATTAATTCAGTTGACAGATTTTTAATCCAGTTTAATCATTAATCATTAGCTTTAGTATTAATCATAACATCTCATTATAAGGAATTGTTTCAATTGAATAATAATGTGACTTTACTGTCTGTCCATGATTTGCTGTTAATCGGAAAAAAAAAAAAAACATACTGAACTGCTTGCAGACTGCAGTTTTTCGGTTCCTGCATCTAAAGTGCATGATTCTTCATCACAACGATTAACTAATACTCCCTCCAAACAATTTCCTCCAAGATCATCAAGTGAATTACTCTGCAACGAACAATACTGAACTGTTAATGCTGACAATTCAAAAATGAATGCGAAAGAGACCAACATTATAAAAAGCGTAGTCAAAAAAGTACTCCATGTTTCTCAAGAACTATTCCATCTTCCATCTACAAAAGGAAGAATGTTGTAGAACCTTCAACTGTTTCTTTTGAACGAAAAACCTAATTTAGGTCACCAAATTGCTTGCTTAAAATAGAACTCAAATAAATTAAGTGAGCTCTCAACTATTTCATAATATAATTTACTGTATTTTAATTTTGCATTTTCTACATTTTTAAATTAAAATCAAAAATTTAATACAAGATTATTCATTGCCAGTTTCCATCAGTTATGAAAACCTAGTTTAAATTTTACCAGTAAATTCTCTAAAGCTACACATATCAAGTAGGAATACCGGTCCAATTTGATCCATCAGATCTTTTACATGCGATTCCGCTAATTCTGGCATTGCTGACAAATTGCTCATTTCTTCCGGGATGGTTGAACCTGCAGCTCTATCTGCTTGTGATGTTGTTGGTAAAATTGAGCTGCCCATTCTTGTCTGATCGTATTGTTCGGCTCTTTCTAATTCCGGGACAATACAGTTCATCTGATGTATTTCTTTAGCTATCGATTTGTTGGACTACAAAAGATATTTCTATTAACAAAATAATATCTAATATTTAAATCTAAAATTTCAATAAAGAAACAGTGCAAACTACATGAACAATAAAAAAATGAATTCAGAATTGATTTGATAAAAATTATTTCAACCAATAAATTTAGATTCCTACATCCATTCCATCCTTATAACTGGTTGCTGGACAATAAGGTGGTTGTTTCGACATCATATTCAAATACTTGAATGAATTAATAGTCTGCATCGGGGATGCATTATTCTGAGACATTTCTAGCTGTTTTCCATGATATACATTATGTTGATCACTCATAGTGGCCATCTGCGTATATTGTGTCCATTCACTATTGCCTTCAAACGGTCGTTTTCGAATCTAAAATCGATGTGCAGCTGAAAGATCGCAAACATGTCTAATTTTCTCAATTACAATAGTTCAGCTCTTTTTTAAATCTATTTTATTTTATTCCATACCAAAAGTGTCTTTATTTGCAATATTTAATATTTGAAATTTAACATACATTTGGCTTACAAGCTGATATGGTTGGAAAACTTGGGGTGAAAGGAGCTGCAGTCCGTAACACTTGCATACATCCAGGATAATTCTGTGATGAGGAAAGAAGTTGTGGGTAATGATGGCCATGAGACTGAGTTATTGATGATGGCACTTCCCGAGGTTTCGCTTGCTGCTCCATGTATTGTTTCATTGCTGCTTCCAAATATCTGGAATTCTCCAAGATTTAAAATTTTTGAAAATTAATCACAAGAAAAAAAAAAACTAATATATTGTTTATTAATAAGACAATAATATTTAAAGTATCTAAGAATTGAAATTATAATTCTTTTAACTAAATATTAGTTCTCGAAATATTAAAAAGTGTTTCGATGAAATCAATAGTGAGTGCGCAATCTTTGTAAACTAAAATATTAACAAAAAAAAAAAAACAGTTTATAATATACTGATAACGAAAAGCAGAAGAGACCAAAATGTATATATTGAAATGTGTTCATGAAATTGTAAATTATGAAATCCGGAATTTCAAGATAAATGAAATTTCCCACAAAAGAATACCGCACAGTGCACATTATGCATTATAAATCGGGTCAATTATCCATTATGAAGCTATCAATCTCCATTAATTCCTATGATACGACCCACTTGCAAGATACTAAGATGAAATGAAAAGACCAAGTGGAAAAGTCACGCAAAAAACTTCAGAATCTTCTTTTTGTTAAAGGGGAAGTATTACCAGAATAAAGACAAACTGTAACGATATGATTAAAAAAAAAATCAGACAACCTTCGACGATACTTTTCCATTTCAGCTCTTTCTTTCTTCAACCGTTCTATTCGGGCATTCTCTTGTCTTTGTTTTGTTCGTTCTGCTATCAGTTTGGTATTTTCAATACAACCCAAAAATCGCGCACGTCGCTCCTTCCAACGTGCACTGAATCTTTCATCAGTATATGTCATGCCGTTTGGTCTGAAACAGAACAAATTAAGCAAGGCTTAAAAATTATAAAAATTTTAAACTATCCTGAACCATTTTTTACTTTATAAATTTTATTTTAATTTGAATTTCAAGTTTAAAAATGCATCTCTAATGAAGAGCATTTGATTTTCCATTTATAACATTTCGGCATTTTAGCTAGCAAAATATATTGTTAGAATACTTACATAACTGTTGAATCCTCTTCAACGAGCGATGTAGAAGGCAAAACTGCTGCTAAACTACCACAATTCATTAATTTACTTCGTTAATAGAAATTCCAGCTAATAATCAATTTAAATAAAACAATGAACATTCCTGAAATTTGGACAAGTTGACTATCAAATCCACTGAATAAACAATAATGTAAAACGCGTGAGATTAATAAACGTTTAGATGAAAACAAATGAATTACTCTATGAGTAAATGTGAACTATGTGAAGCATTTAAGAAAAAATAGAAAAAGATTTGAACTTAAATACCATGTCGAAAGCTAAAGGATAAAATCTGAGCGTAAATACAATATATACATATATGATTTATTCGACAAGCTTTTTTTTTTTCATTTTCACTTTTTAAGCCATTTAAAACATAGTTAATAGTTCCAATCAAAGACAAATACTTTCCAATTTCAACTAAAATTAATGATAAATTTTGTTTACTTGTAGATTATAATTTAAGCAAAAAAATGAGTGTGTTTTTTTGCAACATTGCCAAAAGACTGTGTAATACATGGATTTATATGTAATGTGGATTTTTATTTTTTCAACAGCATTAGTAACACATTCCCGTTAATATTTGAATGCACAACAATCATGTGAAAATGATGAAGGTTAGTATACTCGTAGATTTAATTACCCAAATTTGAGGTAATTAAATGTTTCGCCCTAGAGTTTCAGATGTGTTAGCTTGAAATAAAATTTTGGAACGTCCTACAAATTTGTGGGTATCGAACGAAGCTCCAAATTTTTCCTGAATTAATCTCCCCATAAAGCCATCGTTGTTGTAATGACATTTAAGATAAGTGCTATAAAAAACATTGCTTTCATTTCCTCTTTTTGCAATCAAAAAAAAAAGGACATCAGAAGAAAATGAATATAACACAACAAAGTGTGTATACGCCTCAATTTGCAGAAGTGCTCCCTAAAAGCACACTGCTTTCATTTCCTTGAGATGTAGGAATGTAGAAGGAAATATCACACCATATCACAGCATAATTTTAACAATGAAAAGAATTTGATTCTAGATGTACTACTGATAAATAATTTAATCATTAGAAGCTTATTTTTATTCATTGAGTTTAGTTATTCTGGACTGTTTGATGATATATGAAATCAAAAAATCAGACATATTCTCATATGTATTGCGATTGAATTCATATGGATCTCTCATCAATAGAAGTTCATACTATATGCATGTTCTTCAATTTACATTTTCAATAAAAGATGAGAAGTTAAAGTAAAAGAATAGATAACTAGTCGTGAATGGTAAAAGGGACAAATAATTATGAGATGTAATATTAAGAAACTAAAAACCGGATTAAATCCGCATAATTTCCTAAACAAAATATAAAAACTCATCTAAAAATCAAAAAAAGAAAATGATCAACAGTAAAATGCAAGAGATTATTTTACTGGAAAAAAAATTTTGGTAAGAAATAAAACTAAAAACTAAAACTAAAAGAAGAAACAACAGGAAAATTACAAAAACAAAAATCAACAATTATGTTGATTTTCAACAAATCAATCAACAAATATGTTGATTTTCAGCAAAAATCAACAAATCAATCAACAAATATGTTGATTTTCAACAAAAATCAACAAATCAATCAACAAATATGTTGATTTTCAGCAAAAATCAACAAATCAATCAACAAATATGCATTAAAAAAAATGTTCAATATTTTATTTTTTCTTCAACTTTAATTGATATCAATTAATTCTAATGCAAAGCAAAAAAATCTCAGAAAACTCAATTAAAGTGAATACTACAATTGCAGTTGATCTAATAATTTTAATTATTATGAAGATAATGATAAAGAACACTGTGATCAATGATAATAAATAAAAGATGTTATTG
The DNA here is from genome assembly GCA_029876185.1 of Mansonella ozzardi. Classification (NCBI taxonomy): domain Eukaryota; kingdom Metazoa; phylum Nematoda; class Chromadorea; order Rhabditida; family Onchocercidae; genus Mansonella; species Mansonella ozzardi. Next base: position 2,568 of record JARVGP010000441.1, on the reverse strand, counting down.
CTAATGATTAGGATGATGACTAATCAGCTGCTAACAATACATGAATGACCAAACTGATTAATTCAAAAATCTCTATAAGAAAATCACTGCATCTGCTAAAATTTTCGACTTGCAAATCATGAGCAATACCATTTACTGTAATTGTCAATCAATATCACAGCCACCTTAACTACAAATATCAAGCATTATTGAAATTTATAATGCAAGGAAGCACCTGCCACAATGAAAGAAGTGGAAAAATGTGAAATAATTTTAAGGTAAATAATTATATCTATTACTGAGACTAAAATAGCAAATATATCAGCAATTTTGTCTTTTCTACGAATTCTTTGTTGTGAACAAACTAATTGCTTACTGAGTAAGCCATGTAATTATTCATCTTTAATTTTTCAAAACAATCTTATGCAATACAAAAAGAAAAATAAAAAAATTCTGCAGGAAATTAGCAATGAGGTTCGACTTCAATTAATATTAGACAATATTCTTTTAAACCTTATTTATTTCCAATTTTTGGTGAACAATTTTTGAAATTTACAAATGTTTTTGTGTGAGAATATTGTAAAAAGTAAGATGGTACCAGCCATCTGCATAAATAAATCAACTCATTGCACTCACGACGACTGTTCCACCTCATCTCACATTTCAATTTAATCGTAGTTGAAGCAGCTCAACTGTCGAAATACTCATTGATTAACAATAAATTAAAATATTTCTTTAGATGAAAAATCTATTTATTCTTTCTTTCTAAATTCACCACGATATTTCAGAAAAAGAAATGCAGACTTGTTTTGAAATTAAATGCATTTTAAAAAGATGAAATTTGGAAATCTCTTTTACAGTTCTTGACATAAATATGAAAATAATAAAATCATTCAACTGTCAAAATAATATCAGGTTGCATGGAAGTGCTGAATTTTTCACATTATAAAGGAAATACGAACACGAAGAAGCAATTTCAGTAAAGAAAAATAGGAACCTGTATAATCTTTCCCGCTTCTTAAAAGGTATGACATATTATAAAAAAGAAACCTGATTTGGCTTACAGAAGGTTGTAGAAATAAATTGACAACATGAAAAAATCGCGTCAAGTTTTGAATCAAAATTCTTTGGAGCATAACAAGTAGATGTAAAGGAATGATGAAGAATTAGTAGTAGATATGAATAAATGTTATTGCTAAATTTCCGAAAACAGCTTACCTTTTCGGCAATTTGATAAAGAATTGGGTATGTTGCAAAAAATGACCCTAAATTTTGTATTTTAAGGCTTCGTTCAATTTGCTAAAAATAACCAACAAATTTTAATAAATTATATAAATAATAATATTTTGAATAAATTTAGATGTGCCTCTTTGAGAAAAAGAAGATTTTAGAAATGAATTTTTACATCGATTTTGACCTTTGACCTAACCATTATTAAACAATTTCTGTACAAAGAATGATCTACTTCTATTCCGTGCACAGTAACAAAAGAAAGAAAAAACAAAAAAAGAAAATGATTAAGAATAGTAAGCTTAATTTAGACAATTAAAGGTTTATTTTTTTTACGGAGATTTATAGTGCAAAAATAAAGTTCACATATTTGAAAATGATAAATTTAAAATGTGAAAAAAAATTCTATAATATTTAAAAATAATCTTTTATAACTAGCTAACTAAGCTAGCTAGCTAGTTAAGCTAATATTAGCTGCTACTGCTGACGAACAATAATCGTAATGAAAAATAAAAGGGAAAGGAAAAGAAATAAAAAAAGATTGCCTCACGACAGATAGCATTGACTATTGCTGCTACTGCTACTGTTGCTGCTATTGCTGCTACTGTTACTGCTTCTATTGCTACTACTGTACTGCTGCTATTGCTGCTACTGCTCCTACTGCTACTACTGCTATTGCTGCTACTACAGCTATTGAAGTATTAGCACATGAAAAAAGTGCATTAAGAATTGCTGCTGTTGCTGCTGCTGCTGCTGCTAGTGCTGCTTATGCCCCACTAAAATAGCTCTGATTTTTTTTGTGGTTATTTGGAAAAATGGAAGAAAGTGATGAAGAGTTGCTAAGTTTTTTTCTTTTTCCATTGTAAAAAGTGAAAAGAGAAGAAGAGAAGGACGAAAGACGACGACTGATTCGTTCCATTGTTTGGGTGTGTGTGTGTGTGTGTGTATGTTTGGTTGGAGGCCGAAAAAAACCATCAAAACTATTTGCCTCTCCCTGAAAGTTGTACGTACCATCGTATCATATTACAAATACATATCTATCTGTATGCTACGATAAATCATAAGAAAAACACAACAAACGTTCATTCATTCTTCCAATAATTCCTTAATTCAGGCTTATATGCTCAATGATCAATTCTGCAATCAACATTACACAGTGATTTAGGCTTATATGCTCAATGATCAGTTCTGCAATCAATGTTACAAACTGATTCAGGCTTACATGCTCAATGATCAGTTCTGCAATCAACGTTACACACTGATTTAGGCTTACATGCTCAATGATCAGTTCTGCAATCAATGTTACATACTGATTCAGGCTTATATAGCTCAATGATCAATTCTGCAATCAACGTTACA
>JARVGP010000440.1:6828-47331 GCA_029876185.1 Mansonella ozzardi | reverse complement strand
AATAATAATAATAATAATAATAATAATAATAATAATAATAATAATAAAATAATAACAATAACAGTAATAATAATAATGATAATGGTAGTGATAGTGAAAATATAGCAATAAAAATATGCTTAGCGATAAGAATGATGATAACATTGATAGAGACAGCAGTAATTTAGGCTCATACAACATCATTAACTTCTTGGCATTAATTCAAACTTTTTCTTTTTGCTTTTTTTTCTCTTAATTTTCTTATTTTCATTGTTTTCTCTCACTTTTTCTCTTTTCTGCTGATATAATTACCATTCTTTTTTCCTCCTTTTCACTTCTGCAATCGTTCGTAAACTCTTTCCGAACTATCAAACAATTAAAAGTTTCAAACTTTGTTATTCAAAAATGTTTCATTCATTATTAATTATTCTATTTCAAACTTTTTTTCACAAATGTTTTATACTTCTTCCTATGACATTGATTGTTCAGTCAATGAAAATTTACTAATTCAATTAGAATTATTTGTTTGCACTATTTAATTCTATAATATTAGTATTCGTATATCTAGTGAATAATTTATTTGCATATTTGATTTCATGCATTGCTACATCATTAGCATATATAATCCTGTAATTTCTTTTGAAAGCTTGAAGAGATTTTTAAAAATAATTTTTGGAATAGAATGAAATCAGAGTACTTATACAGGATGTAAGATTTATGCTACTCAATGTTTCATCGTTTACACTTCACTTGAGAATTAAGAACACCTCAATTGGCTCAATTAAATTTCATCAATCAAAATAAAAAAGTATTGATTAGTTCAATTTTATTGGTACGATTTAATAAATTTTCAATGTATCACAAATTGAAAATTTATGTTCTAATTTCTGCTTTTTTTTTTTTTGCAAAATTAAAGAGAATATTTTACAACAGAAAAAATATTCAATCAATGACAGTTTTTTTGCACTAAAGTTTCCATCAAATGCATTATTCGAAAAGTAAGAAAAATTAATTCACTAATTAATTGAGGCAAGAAAAATGGAAGATAAATTCACTGAAATAATTCACAGGGCTCTAATTGGGAATGTTATGAGGACAAATTGTTGTAATAAATCAAAATGATTATCGTTTTATCCATTTCAAAATTCCGTATGGAAAATAATTGATTGCTATATGAAAGTAGCAATGCTTAGCTATCGATGTTAGAATTGCACAGTTTGAAAGTGATTAATTACAATGGTTAATGATTATTAAGCATTGCAAAAATTTGCAATACAAAAGTTGGCGGTTTCGTTTGATAAATGAAATGATTTCGATCGGTTTAAAGATTAAAAATCAACGACATCAACGAAGTAAGTTTGATTTATTTTGAGGGAATGCATTGAGTGAAGAAAAATAAAGAATGTTATATTGATTATTGCAAATCTTTGTGCTCTAATGATGCAAGTGTATTGCTTAGTAAGCCAAAAATGCCAATGAAATAGCCTCAAGGCATATGTATGACATAGCAGTACAATGCATGATAGTGTGATTGACATTGACATTTTTATCAGAGTTTTTACAATTTTTAAATTTAATCAATGCATTTATCAATCCAATTATTTTTTTTGATATTTCAGAAATTTAAATTTATAGTTTAATCGAGTGAAAAAAGTAAAAATTTACTTACGAAAATGAAAGAAGAGATTTATTAGAAAGTATCAAAGTGCTCTAACAGAGTTTCTCTTCAACGCCAATCTAGTTCCGGAAAAGTCTTACAAATTATTATTCTTTTTTCGGGAGTTTCAGGACTTTCAGGAAGAAAAAGAAACCTTCGAGTGGTTTATTTATTGTTTGATCTTATTTTTTAACTTGATTAATTCTTTTTTCGACAAATACATGAATTGCTAAATTGCAATTAATTTGCAATCTTTCCAAAAATAATTGAATAAACGGATGGCAACGAATGAAAAGATTTTGAAAATTTAAAAGTTTATATATATGTCTATTTTATTAAAATTATATGATGAACCACAATTACAAAAATCATTGCTATTTCAAAAGTTGCAAAACAAAGTACATATCGGATATTAGCATGCAATCAGTTCAGCTTACACAACGGCATATTATATTTAAATAAAAATTAAATGCGTTTTAGCTAATTTATTATTTTGAACTAATTCGTAAGAATATAAGCTCAATAGTTGCGAGCTTTGAAATAATTATTGGTAGAATTTAAAATCTTTTTAAATATTATTTGAATGCATAATAAAATAGTAAGAATTTTAATTCTCGTTTTAGATAGGAAAGTTTTCAAAATGTAATTACATTTGGTAAGTCTATTAAACACCAAAATTATGCTAATAATCATTAGTTTCCTGACTTTATTGCTAATTACTGAAGTGATTAATTATACAAAAGTTCAACATTTCTATTATATCCATCGTAATGAGAACATACTATTGCAGTGAAAAAATTTCTCCTGGTATTTCCTACTAAGAAGCTCAATTACTTAGCGTAAAACAGGATTGAAATTTAAAATGAACTAATTAGCAAAATACACTTAATTTTTTTCAAACAATATTTCTTACGAAATTTTTGAAAAAAATTGAATGTCGGAAGTCGTTGAATGCCTGAAGAGGATCAGACAAATGTGAAATGTTCGTTGTTTCGAAAGTGACAACAATTGCTTATAAAAAATATCATTTGAAAGAAAATCCTTTAATTAAATTTCATTTAAATCTTCTTATTGATGGTCAATAAGTCAATTGCTTCCACAATTGTTGTTTTTCTTCATTTCAGTGTTAGTAAAATTTAACTTTACAGATTTCATCCATTCAACAATTAAAAATGCAAAATAGGAATTCGTAGTGAGGTAAGAATTAGTGAAAGGATGAGAAGCGAGAAGAAATTCGTCTCTACCGAATGATGTCAACCAGTTGCTGCACACGCAATTTAATATTAATGCGATTGGACAGATATGAAGGACAGTGACCATAACATTGGAGACATGGATTATTATGATTGTCGCAGTATCGAACATTGTCAACTTGCCGACCGATAAGCAATCTCGTATCACAAATATATGTATTTATATATGTCTATTGGCTGTTCTGTTTGCTCAGTTTCGTATAATTCCTTTGAATTTTATTGATCTGATCAGCAAAGTATCGAATCATCATTTGTTGAATGAATCTGTAAGGAATAAAGAAAAAAACAAATACATGTCATTTGCAACGGAATTACAGTTAATTCAATTGTTGTCAAAAATTTACAAAAAACAGCAATCATGAAGAGTGATAAATTTAATTAAAGGTATGTCAGAGGCACAGGCACGTTGATTAGTTTAATTAGCGAATCACAAGTGATAATATCAAGAATTACTAAAGAGTATAATACAGAGAGAGAAAAAGAAACAAAGAGATATTTGAAATTTTTGTTTAAAATGAATAAAATATTTGCTTGAGATGAAATATTCTTGATAAATAGAAAAGCATGTTCTATTAGGCAAAGAATGATGAATCAATGACTTGCATCATAAAAAATTCTATCAAAATTTGATGAAAAGTAGGAAAAATGAAATATCATTGAACGATGGTATTTCATAAGGAAAATACTATTTTGCTGACGATTTGCTTTTCGCTGTTCACTTATGATATTTCCTTTATTGTCTTTTTTCTGTTCACAAAATGCCAATTGCTAATTTCATTTATTCATTCATTGAATTGTTCAATAGCAGTCTTATCTGGAATTTGTGATATCACTGGAAGGAACAGACGAAGAAATCAGTGATAGTAAAAGTTGACTGCATTCTTTCATTACTTTAAGTGCAATTAGTCGGATAGTTTTCCACTAATTAAATTTTTTCAAATTTAAAAATTGCTAGAAAATTTTAAAAATTTTGTGAGAAATATGCATGAAATAATGGCAAACAAAAATAAACTTTTTCGTTTTACTTTCAACTTTTCTTCTCTTCTTTTGATTTTGCCTCTTTTTTCTTTCGAAATTCATGGAATTTCATGAGAACATGCCAGGATTTTCCAGAATAAATTACGATAATACGAGAATGCTTTTCGGCAAGCATATCATTGCTTTATTGCTCGTTTGTAAATTTATTTTAAAGTAATTTATGAAAGAATTTAATAAATGATGAAGCCGAAAAATCAGTGTGACGAAGCGACAATGCTGCGAGGATTCATTCTCGGCTAACATTATTCCTATTGCTTTTTTTTCTAATCATTATCAAATCCGACTTCAGTCCAAAAATATTAATTGGTTGAAAGGAAATTTTGAATTGGCTTAAAATAATTCATTTAATTACCACCTCTCTGCTGGCATGGCATTTATCTCTTTGCACATTGATTTTTCTATTATTTCTTTACTTCTGTTTCTTTTTATCTGTATTTATTAGTCTATTTTGTATTTCTATATCAATGATGAATGGCAAACAGAACATTGAAACTGACTCAAACTTGATCTTTATCATGATCTTTTATTTCATTGAGATTTTTTCTGTGATAATTTTGCAAATATTACAAATTGAAATTTCCACTTTATTTTTATAGTAACTTTATGACTCATTGTCACTGAAAAAATGTCTTCGAAGTGTCACATAAATCAAAAACATTTTTAGTTATTGCAATTTATAATTGCTAAAGAACATTCTTCCATAATTTCAATTTCGTTTTTATTATAAAGTAAGTGAAAATCAAGCAATAAATGTTGGAATGATATTTTTAAGCAAACAAACTTAAATTAAATTTTTTTCTTAAATTCAAGTGAAAGATTTTTTATACTAAAAGTTACGATTTTGATACTTAAAGTAGTCACACTTTGAAATAAACATGTTAGTCAACGTTCTCTCCAGTTTTCTTTCCAGCATTCTCTCCATATTACAGTATTTTGTATCTTATGGAAAATGAACGAACAGATCAGTAATCAATTACAAAATATTCAGCTATTGATTTGAGGAAATTTTTAAATGATAATTAGATGCATATTTGTACGTTTTACAATGCATGCCATGCTATTTCTTTATTTATGAAGTATATGAAATTTTTACAATTTTTAGTCCCTTCAAAGTCATTGATATTAATGAAGCAATTTTAGAATACTTAATTTTCTTTCTTCTTTTCAATAAGTTTGCAAATAACTTAATAAATATTTGAATTGTATAAAATTAAAAAAAATTCTTCTATTTTAAAATTGCTAGCGAAATTTTCCAGCCATGTTTGTGCCACATTTGATATTGTTCGATCAAAGCCATTGACTTTACATTTGAAAAATAACTCTGGCAAATAATACAGTATCCCTGATAAGCTTTTCATTCAATAAACGAACATCTGTTCAAAAATTTTAAAAAATTTTTAGTTAAATCATTGCACACAATGACATTTCCAAAAAAAAAAAAAAAAAAATTGACCTCTGATTTTGATATTTTATTCAAGGTTTGTCTCATTCCTACCTTCTACTCTAAAACTTTACCATAGTTGTTTATTTTTCATTTTCTTCTCTTTTTTGCTTCTGAATTTTTTCTTCTTTCAGTCTAATTGAAAATGATAGCAATATTTTTTAGTTATTTACCACGACGATCCATAATATTAATAATACTGTTTAGATATACACACTTTAGACATTATCTTTCCAATCTTTCTGATTTAATTTTTTTTAAATTTCCAATATTTTCATTGTTAGAAAATTTCGGCTAAGCAAATGGATAAAAATATTTTGATTGTTTCATTCAAATATTTCATTGTGTAATTGTTTATTTCAAAAGTTATTCTTAATTTCTCAACTTTCGCATAGTTATTTTTAGCCATTTTCATTCATTTCCAGCAAAACATTTCACTTTTCCTGTTGGAATTTGATTGAAATGAAATTAAATCACTTCCATTTGAAATTGAAAACAAGCCTTGACAAATTAAAATTGAAATTTGAAAATTTTGATTTTTTTTTTTTGCATTTTTGTAACATTGAAAAAGAGATACATTGGTGGAGTAAAGGAAAAAATCTGACATTTTATACAGCATTGAATTTAATTATTTTTGTTTCTCAGCAACAAATCAATCATTTCTCATCGCTCTTTTGCTCTTAGCATTCATCACTGTAGCGATGGAATTGTGGAATGAAAACCACTCCTTTGATTTATCGATTTTTTGCTCATAATTGAAATTTTTTTAAAAAATTGAAATTTTGAAATTTTTCAAAAAAAATTTGAAGCCTATTTTTGAAAATTTAAAGTTAAAATTAGTTTGGAAATTGGAAAACAAATTGAAATTTGAATATAATTTTCATTTATTTCATGAATTTTTATGGTCTCTCTTTTGCATATCAGTTGCACATTCTGAATGTGTGTGTACGTGTCTGTCTCTTTTTTTGTGTGTGTTCGTACCTTTGTATGTCTGTATTTGTCTGTATGTGTATGTGTGTGTATGTGTTTGTCGGGTGCAGGTAGGGTAGATAATTTGATAATTTAGGAGATTTTAGAGAAGTGATAAAATTTACGAAATAATTTGTGTTTAAATAATTGAGAAAGTGAACAATAGAAAAAAAGCAAAAAAAAGTACATGAAATTTAATATGAATTGAATGAAAGAGGAGAGAGAGAGAGAGAGAGAAATGAATATATTGAGAAAAAATAACTAAACAAGTTTGGTCACTAATTATATAATAGTGATTATGATCAGCTGATAATGATAAGGCTAAGGATTATTAAGAATAATTGAATTAAGTCAGTAATTGAGTCATATAAGTCAATAATTGAATCATATAAGTCAATAATTGAGTTGTATCAGTCAATAATTCAGTTATATAAGTCAGTAATTGAGTCATGTAAGTCAATAATGAGTTATATAAGTCAATAATTGAATTATATAATGTATAAATTATTTATCTAATTTTTTAGGTGTCAGCTTCACCGTATGTATAGCTTTTACTTATCCATTTTTATTTACCGTAAGTATTTGGTAAATGTGTTTAAATTGTCTTCAGGTTAATTAATTTAGATTTCAGCATGAGAAAGGAAAAAAGTGATATTTAGTCTGTTATATAAATTAATTCAGTCAATTTCGGCCAAGCCAATAAAATTCCATTAAATGAAGAATGTATGAGATATTTTAGAAGTTTAACAAATGAATCAATAAATGGCCAAATAAATAGCCAAAAATTTAACCAAATTGAATTAGCTTATAAGTAAGGATCGATTAAGCTTTGATTTCATTGCGTTAGCTAAATTCTTCTCGCTGTTATTTCTATATCATTCCCATTAAGCTAAATTTGCGATATTAATTAAGCAGTTTTTCATAGTTTTTCGTCAGCTGTTGTGATTATTTATATCTTAGATGTTCAATCAAATTTAAACGGTTACTGCTTGGCTTAAAATTTTGCACTCAGTTCTGCTTTTGCTTTGAATGGCTGATGGAAATGATAATGGAGATTTCGATGGTTTTGCTTGTGATTGTATCGCAGCTCAGCTTAAAGAAATATTACCTGGTTCACCAAGTGACAAAAGTTTGTTCCTTATCTAACTTATCTGTCATATTAGATGAAGCTATCAGGTTTGAGGCTAACACGGTTGATTATTTGACAAACAAGTTACAAGTAGTTAACTTAAATGATCATGATATCATATTAGATCTTTTATTCATGAAAAAAAGCAAAAAATTGACTCGTAGAAGATGGATTCAGTAAAGTGTTTTTGGTAGTTATCATCTTTAATTTGTTTATTCGATAAAAAATTTGCATGAATTCATCCATATTTGATTATCTTTTTTGAAGCTAATAAATTTTTCGAATTTGTTTATTACTAGCGACTTTATCGTTTTGATATCTTTTTTAAATGCCTTTTGGCTATGGAATAATAATAATAATAATAATTTGACGATCACTTTGTTTTACTTTACTTCCAATAATTTTTTCTGTACCTTAAAGTGTGTGCATGAATCTCTACATTAGATTATGACAATTTTTTGCTATTATTTCAGTTGGTATTGTACCATATTTGTCGACATATGATACCAAAGACCAAGCACGACACCGTGGTTATTGGATTCCCGGTGTACCGGTAAATGCTCGAATAACTGATGTAAAACGGGATCACAAATTCGGATTGCATCTCATAAATGCTTATTTGTAAGATTTTTTAATTGAAGCTTACTTTCATGGAAAATTTCTTTCAACTACAATTTTATCACATTTGAGCTAATATTTCATCACTTTAATTGATTGTTCATTACTTAAACTTTGGCATGATCGTTTGTACTGTGTAATAAGCTCGCTGACATATGGCAGATGAAAATTTGTATTAGAAGGAATAAAACTAAGTAAATGAAAATTTCAGTTGATTGCTGGGATTTTTTGTTTCAGTGAATTGGTTAATAAATTTTCTCAAGTTTGCATATTCGTTACTAGCAAAGACTGCATTAAATTCTATCAGTAATTTGCATTTGATAAACCCAATAGTAATAAGTTAGTGGCATAAGTTTTTATTGCTGTATTAAACAACAAAAAATGTACTTTTTTGTTGTTGTATTATTGTTGTATTTTTTTGTTGCTGTATTATTGTTGTATTTTTTGTTGTTGTTTTTTGTTTGTTGTGTTGTATTATATATTTTTTTTTTGTTGCATTGAATGGGAATAAATATCGTAATGAAAGATTTTTTATATTAGGTATGTGATTGAACTAGAACATGGACCATTTCGATGGACAGTTGTTAAGCAAAATAAGGATTTCGCAGTACTTGCTGCTCGGTTACTTACGCATCGTGCTGCAGAACGAATACGAGCTCCGGTTAGGAGGTGAGCTTTTCTTTTCATTATATAAGCAATCGTAGCTTCATTTGATATCGTAACCTGATGATCTGAATTCTATAATATATTCAATCAATGAAGTCCGAAACATCTGGATCATATGCATTCACGTATATTTTTTGTTAACTAATTGTAAGCGGTAAGAGCTAAAATAAATATGAAAAATTCACTTTAATATCGAGGCTTGGAAAATCTGATAAGCCGCTCGGGTGGCTATAGCAAACGAAGGATACTTGATTAATTTTGTCTGAAATCTGTATTGTTCTGCAGTCCTGTGACTGTTTTTGATTGAAAAAGAAATTAGATAAGGAAAGCCGGGTTGGGCGAAAAACAATCTGGGTGACAAAATGGCTGGAAGTTTGGAATAATTTTAACTTTCAAAAACTGACCTCTGTTTTGGTAGTGGAATTAGTCTTAATTTAAAAGACACTCACAGCAATGTCTTTACCATTCGTTTAATTTTAACAGTTCAATTTTTCCTTAAAATTATTACCGATGAATCAGTTATCAATAATAATAATGCAAATCATTTTTTTTTTTTTTTTTGAGGTTACGATATGGGAAAGAAGTGTAATCATTTCGAATAATTCTTTTTCTTTTGTGTGTTTTTTCTGTTGTAAATATATTGATTTACTCAAGCTTCTGACTTTGTCGCGCATGTCTTCCTGGATATCAAATATCTTTTCTTTGTATTTGTAATGATCTTAGAAGTAATTATATTTTCTAAAATTTCCAAAAAAAAAAATTTTTTGGAAATTATTTTCCCCGATTTCTTCAGCCGACATTTTTTCGCAGTGAAAGTTTCATGAAATTCAAGGAAAATTATCGCCTAGGTTTACTTACTCTTGTATTTTTTATTAGTGTTTATTGTTATATTAAGCTTGATATCAAAAACTTGCTGCACGTTTCGAGCTCTTGTTTCGTGATTCCAGTAGATTGATGGATTGATTTTTTACAAGTTGGTTTCTCTATCCTAGTGCGTCAAAGTTGACCTAGATTTCCATAAACGGTCACCAAAAATAAAACATTGCATGTTTCTGTGTGTATTTTTGTACGTGGTGAGTTGTGTAGTGATATTTGTCTTTAGTTTGTTTATGATATAGTTCGCCATGAATTTTAATGATGCTTGATATTTGCAGAGCACAGGAGGCCTTGGATGATGCACTTGAGTCGATTGGTATTGATGTAATACCGGATCAAAGAGATAATTGTCCATTTTATAAAATATCGGAAGACCAGAAGGTTATATTTGAAATAATAAATTGGACTGTGATGTTTTTTATAAAGATTCCTCTATGAATTCATTTTCAGATCTGTAAATTAAATAGATCTGATGATCTTGAAAATATGCACCAAAATGATGCTCTGGAAAAAGATACTAATGTGAGCCAACAACCAGTTTTTACTAATTCCGCCGGAACTTCTGTTACTCCCGTACCGAATGGTTCATTTAATTCATTTTTAATAGTAGCGTCTAACATCAAATAGAGCAATTAGAACAATTTGTAAGTCATTGCTGGGAAGCATAGTTGCTGAACCAATAGACAGTCATAATATTAATAACAGTAACAAAGTTACTGGTAATTCGTTCTGTTGCTCAATACGAAAGTTTTAAATTGCTCAGTGATAATTTTTGTAATCTTAAGAGTTTTAGTGTTAACAAGAAAGAATATTTTGGAAATTAGAAATACGCGACTGAGCGAAATAAAGAGTCATCAACTGCCATCGCTTGGTTTCATTCCCGATGCGGTTATTGATCCAAACGAACGTAGGGTATGTTAATAAAAGGTTCACTATTGCTAATTACATAATACTTGATTGTTCTGTTTTAATTTGATTTTTTTTTCTTTTAATATTTTCAATAAAATGTGGACTATACATTGAATAATATCAAGATTATTTTGGATATTTAGCGCTCCATAAGTCAGATAATTAAACAAACAACTGGCAATTGCAAATCTCTTTCTTGCGATTCATTATTTTAGTTGTTTGTTGTTTGACATATTGTTTCAGTTTTTGTAGCTCAAGTAAGCTGATGCCGATTTCCGGTAAAGTTTGTCAGCTATTCATCAATATGATTAATAAATTTTCTACATAAGTCGTTAATTTTTTTAACGCTTGTGCAGTGAAACTTACACTTTTTAGCAAAGATTGGAAAAATGGCTTCAAGCAGTGTTACATATACCTGTAAATAGAAATCACCACGAAACAGTTAGTTTATTTAAGATATACGTTTTAGACGTTTTACAAATCAAGGCTAGGCTATAACTGGGGGATCATCAAGAGTATCTGATATTCAGTTCAACATTGCGAATCCATCCTTCGCTCTATATATATCGTCTTAACTTTATTCTAATGTAATTCTTTAAATCTAGAGACATATATTCAACCACTTCTCGAAACTCTCCAGTTGTTTTTATCTGTTAGAATTTCGATTTTCGTAGTTCATAATCCTAAACCTAAGTAATATTGAGAAATTGTAGCCGAATATTTGAGCCACTCCATCAGTAATGATATATCGTCATTTTTTTTTTTTATCAAACTTCTTAACAGGCGGAATTTTTGGAAGTGTCACGGTTTTCATTTATAACTGAATTGGGTGGCAAATACTGTGAAGGTTTTGTGAAAAAACGTCCTGGTGGTGGCAGAGTTTTTATTGGTTGGAAGCAATGTTGTGTTCGTTATTGTTTAATATGGTCAAAACGATGGCTTATTTTAAAAGTAATTCTTGGTTACTTTTATTTTCTTCATTCCAAAAATTAAAATGTTCAAAATAATAAAAATGAGGCGAAAAGGATTTACTACTCATATTTTTCAGATCCAACACGTTGTTTCAGGATTCATCTGTTTATTATATGAATCCAAGAACGGAACAGATACGTTTCGTTCTTTTATTTGATCGCGATTTCGATGTTTCTGCTGGAAGTAGTGAAACAGATGGAATGCCAGATGGTTTGGTTATCACCAATCAGCAGCAGTAAGTTCACTATTTTAATCATGTTGTAGTTTTAAGAGCAGTACAGATTAGTAATCGTCAATAGTAACTTCTGTAAAGAAACAAAAAAGTTGAATTTATATACAACACCAAGCATAATAAAATACTTGTGATTATGTGAATCATCTCCTGCATTTGCTTCCATATATATATATATAATATATTTTTTCTAAAAAAAAAAAAAGATATTATGACAGTAGTTGATAGATTGAGCAGTTAGTGAATGATTGAGATTGCCTTTTTTTGCCGTAGCATTTAACTTATAGCAACGTTTTTAATGCGCAATATAGTCGACATTTATATTGATAATGATGACAAAATATATTCTTAGAATGCTGTTGTTATTGCCTATCCTATTTTATTTATTTTCAAACTTCGATTAAGTGTGCTGACATTGAAATGTCGAACGCCGCTGGATGCAATGCAATGGAAGATGGCAATATTGGAGTCAATGAATGGAGTCGGAAGGATCTGGCTCGAAGATCATGCTTACGGATCAACATTTCCGGTGCGACGTGCACAAAGTGTTCAGTGGTTCGCCACAATTCCTTTTTTTCTCATAAATGAAATGAAATCCTGCAATTAATTGTATATTAATCAATAACAGATTCTTTATGTATGAATTATTAACGGATTTTTTGAAGGCGTGATTTATTTTTTTTGTAGGTTTGTGGATGGGCGATCGTTCATGGAACATGCAGCAAATATGATGGAATTAGCACGTGAGGAAATTTTCATTGCAGACTGGTGGCTATCACCAGAAATTTTCATGAAAAGACCACCGGTGGAAGGAAACCGCTGGAGGCTTGATGAAATTTTAAAGGTTGCTTTGTGTAATTTCGTGATAGTAAAGACTGAATGACAACAGAAAACAGAAAATTATTTCCACTCTCCTTCACCTTATATTGTGAACTCATTAAGTAATTTTAATTTGTTAAATTTAACAGTGTTCTTATTTTCATAATAATGAAGAAATAATATTACTTACTTTAGTTTGCTTTTTTGTTGGGTTTATACGATTGTTATAATTTGAGAGGAAGGCGGAAGAAGGAGTGAAAATATTTGTTCTGCTATACAAGGAGATGGAAATGGCACTTGGGATTAACAGCATCTATACTAAACGAACTCTACAAACTCTTCATAAAAATATTAAGGTATTACATTATCTTTTTACCTGAGAATGTCTCATTTATTATTTTATAGTTGCAGGCTATTTATTAGATGTTAGTTTCTGAGATCTTTACATGGATTTTTTCCAATCCATCTTAATCTTTTTTTCGGTGTACGAGGAAAATGAATGAAAAAAATGAGAATTTCGTAGCCTACAGCCTTGATAATACATTTAAAGGCTACTAATCTCTACTATTTTAATATTTAGGTACTTCGCCATCCAGATCATTATCTTTCATCGGGTACATTTTTTTGGGCTCATCATGAAAAATTAATCGTTATCGATCAGCTGATAGCATTTGTTGGTGGTGTCGATTTATGTTTTGGTCGTTGGGATGACTGTCGCCATAAATTGGTTGACTGCGGTTCAGTAAAAATTCCAGAGCAGCAAAATATGTGTAGTAATGACTTTTCCGTGGTACGTTTTAGTCTACCGCAACAAATTTGTATTAACAATTTAGAAGAAATACAATAACAATTTAGAAGAAATACAACTTATAGTTTCATTTATACCAACTTATATCCAACTTTTAGCACTTATCTCCTTATTCCAGCCGAGATATTAATTTGATCTCAGGACTATGACTTGTTTGCGGTAACTGTGAATACTTTGTTAAGATACTCGAGCTTAACTTTCATTCATTTCGAAACTAAAAATCGTTGCCGAAGACGTCCGAATTACGTTGTTTAGCAGTGTGAAGTTCCTGAGATCTTGAGCAGATTCTGTCGACATATTATGTGAGAATCTTGTGGCTTTAACGTAATTCAGGTAGATGCGTAATTTGTAAATATGTAATTTTGGGCAGGAATAAAGGAAACGAGGAAGAAACCTATTGAATTTTACCAGTTCAACTTTAAGATATGAAATTTTCTCAGAAGAGAAGAAATAAGATATTTTCATTCCAGGCGAAAAGTGTTAGGCAGATTGTAACAATGGCTGGAATACTGTCACCTATTGGACTCGAAAAAAATGAAGAAATAACAAAGAAAAATGACGGGTGCAATGAAAATGAGAGATCGGATAATTTGGTGAATAAAGCAATTGAAGATAACAAGAAAGCCAAAACAAAGATAAAAAGACGTTCAACAACTTTTACCAGAAGAAAGCACCACAAGAAAAGCCATCACAAGGAAGGTAAATTAGCTTATTTTGCTGCAAATGGAAATGAATGAAAGGAGTTGGTTCAGTGAATGACCTGATTCATGCTCTCATGGCATTTACCCAACATTTTTCTTTATTCATTAATGTTCATCATTAACATTTTTCTTTATTCATTAGTGCATGCTTCATTCATTTTCTTTTATACTTTTTTTGTTTTGCATTAATTTTTATTCTTATATATGTGTAAAATTTACTTATTTAACAATGCATACTTTTTAACACTATTTTTTGTGTGTGTTTTTGCTAACCTTTTTTTTTTAAATTTTGTATGAAGTAACATAGTTTTACTTTGTTTGTTATGCTTTTAACATGGCTATGAAGTTTTTCTAGATTTCCACACTTTTAGCATGGCCACGAAAATTTTGGACTGTTTGGCACTTTTTTTTGGCTTTTTATTGGTGATTAAGATTGAGCAGTGTTAATTCAAGCTTAATTTTCCATTCGTGATGAGTTTCGTTAATGCAAGTTGAAACAGATAAATGAACAAGTTGAGGGAATATTGAGAATTGCATTGCTGTAAATTTTGACGAAATGAAAGACTGTCTACAGAAATGAATAATTTACTGCTTAATGTTTAGGAGAGCAGGAAACACCACGGAAATTAACAGAATACAATCATGTAATCCTGTCTGTAGTTAAACATACACAAACCGCATTAAAGAGGTCAAAATCAACAGCTGAGGCACCCCCCACTGAAATGCTAAATATGAGTGCCGAAAAAATGGATATTCATGACGCTATAGATAAATATAAGGTACTTTCTTGGGAATATTTTCAAATTTATAAAAATTCCTTTTTAATAATAATATTGACATAACACATTAATAATATCGATATAACACATAAGACTCTATTTTGATTTCCTATAAGTTTTTATATGTTCTGTTTTTATGAATAAGTTCATAGTTAGATGTCTGAGGTAAATTTTGACAAAGTTTGATTCTCCATACATTTCAACATTCTTTATTATAACTTGGAAGAAACGAACATTATTTTTATGTCACATATAAGTTCGCTAAAAAGATGCAAATACAAATGAAGATTGCATAAGATTTATTTGAAAGCAGGCATTAGTTGAGTTTGATTAATACGCATATATATATATATATATATTGAAATATAAAAGAAAATTTTTTGTTAAGGCTTATGTTAATAGTGGAAAGGCAGAAGAGGCAAAGCACAATGCTGAGAAGAAATCAACACCTTTACCACAGCGAAAGATATTATCGAAAGTAGCACATAGCTTAAAACCATCATCGGCGAAGAAGAATTGGCAAAAAGTTAAACAGGAAACAACTCGATATGATTTTAGGTAATTTCAAGTTTGGCCGTTGTAATTTATCGTAACTTCATGTTTCGGTGTAACATCTTGTGATATTCGATATTCGATAGTTGTCAGCATTATGCTCTTTTTTCAAAGGTATAAAAAAATCGAAACAGTTATTTAGAAAATTTCTAGCTAATTACAAATTTATCAACTAAAATTTATCCATGAAGTATTGATATTCGCAGATATATGGAACTGCGCGATCAAGATGAGAAAATTCGTGCTATGGAAGAGTGTATGGTAGGTGCTGGAAAATTGTGGGTTGGAAAAGATTATGTAAACTTCATTCATAAAGATTTTGTTGATCTCGATATGCCATTCCATGGTATGCTGATATTTTATTGTTTCAAAATTAATTACTTCTAAGATTAATTTATATCTTTCGAATAGAATATTTATGTATTTTAGGTGATATCAACTATGTACCAAAATTAATTGTGAATGAACATGATGTTAGTTGCCATTTCATCTATAAGTAAAGTTATCGCTACCTCTAATTTGAAAAAATTCCAGAGTTGTCCTTTTTTAAATTCAAAAAAAGTTCTTTAAGAAAATTTTAAAAATAACCGATTTAGAAAAACGAATTTCAGTTGTTTGAAATTTTTGAAATAGTTTCAAAAGAACTGAAATTAGTTAAATTAGTTGATTTTCTGATTGGAATCAGATATAATTTATCTGATTTAAACAACTGGGGAATTTGTATATAGTGGGACTTGGCAATATTGATAAATTACTGACCATTTAATTGTAGAATTACCGAATAAGAAATTCATTTGGATTATTTTTGATTTTAAAGGGAATTTAAAAACACAAATGTGCTATTATCATTAATTTTTTAGATTTTGTCGACAGAAATATGACTCCGCGGATGCCTTGGCATGATATTCATGCATGTACTTATGGCAGTGCTGCACGTGATATTGCTCGACACTTTATTCAAAGATGGAATGCTACTAAGGTGTTATTTTTTTTCGATTCTATCTATTCACTTATAGGTTGAATTAATTCTATTAAGTTTTCATTTTTCTTTTCGCAGTGTTGGAGTGACTAGAAATATTTTCAAAATCTTCAGCATTTGTTTGAAGCATCGTAATATTATTTTACAGACGGAAAAATCGAAAGAATTGAAGGAGTATCCATTTCTGTTACCTAAATGTTATGACACAATTAAAGTACCACGCGTCCTGGAAACATATAGTAATCTTGCTGATGTGCAAGTCTTACGCTCAGTTTCTAAATGGTCCTCGCTTGCTAATGCTACAGAAGACAGCATTCAACAGGTATTATTAGTGGATTTTTTTCTTTTTTTTCAAAAAAAACTGTTAAAAACCTTTCAGGTTATAGTTTGAAACTGTTTTTTCTAGCATCTGTTCTGCATTGTATACGAGAAAGTAATGAAATATGAAATTAGTCCTAAAGAATTAATTATGCTGAAATACATTGATGAGAAAGTGTATATAAATTTCTACCATGCGTGAGTTCGGAATGATGTCATTTAGTAGGAATGTCGATTTTTTACCGAGAACTGCTTCTTACAGGCGTATCTCTCTCTTATTGCAAATGCTCAGCATTATGTTTATATTGAAAATCAATTTTTTATTTCTATTATTGATAACGACGATGTAAGAAACGAAATTTGTAAAGTTCTTTGCGAGCGAATTAAACGTGCCTATCGGTTAGTAATAGATGCTTCCCGAATATTTGCATTTTTTTTCAATTTCAAATTCCAAGTTTGAAGATTTTCAATTTGTCAAATGCTTTTTATTTACGTTGTATTCTTGGTTGACGAGTATTTATTGCAGTGAAAAAACAAAGTTTCGGGTATACATAATGCTGCCATTGCTTCCTGGTTTTGAAGGTAACATTGGTGCACCAGGTGGTTCAGCATTACAAGCTGTTTTACACTGGACTTATAAATCACTCTCCCGAGGACCTGATTCGTTAATCGAAAATCTCAAAAGATTTGTGCCTGATCCTATGGAATATATTCATGTTGGTTCTTTACGGACTTACGAAATTCTGTCAGGGAAATTGGTAAGTACAAAGTGTTCATGAAAAAAACAAAGCTTTTTATGTTTCTGTCTTGGTAATGGATTGATGTCTCATACAGCTGAGGAAAAAAAAAAAGTTTTCCTTTCAGTCGATTTTCTTTTTACTCCATGTAAGTGATGTGAAGACAATACATCTTTTTTAATGTGATATATTAGTATTATTACATAGAATAGTGAAATAATTAGTTCACACATTCATTTGCTTTGTCCTCAGTAATTTGAAATTTGTTATAAGAATTCATGAAAGAAATTCGAAATTACGTTTATTAGATTTTATTAAACTTCATGCATGATAAGTTCTTTTTTCTAGCTAACAGAACTGATTTACATTCATTGTAAATTACTGATTGTGGATGATCGATATGTGATTATTGGATCAGCAAATATAAACGATCGTTCACAAATTGGTAACAGGGATTCAGAGGTTATCTTCACATGTGTTTCTTTATTATTACTTTTTTAAATTACGGGAAGCAGTAAAATGCAAGTTCAAGGCAATTTCTCATTTCATTCTTGTTAGACAAGTGTCAGTAACTAAGTGGACGAAAAGTAGACAACGGAAATAACCATGAATTCTTTCAACGGTATAAAATAGAAAAATTAAGATAATAAGAAAGAGCAATCATATAATTTATTTGTTTTGTAATGGAAATGATTGTTCTTTCTTAATCAAATTTTGGAAGAGCCCAGTAGTAGTTTATTGTATTAGTAGTCTATTGAGTCTGTAGAATGCGGTGCAATTAATGTTGCAATAACTGAATTATATAAAATGCAGTGTTTATTCTGAATGAATTTGATAACTTGTAATTACTGGAACTTTCATTTATTGTTTGGATTGTTGATAATGCTTTGTTTCATTTAAACAGGTTTGCATTCTTGTCAAAGATAGCGAAAATGTATCATCTCGAATGGATGGGAAACCATATTATGCTGGCAAATTTGCGTTCAGTTTACGAAAGACGCTGATGATGGTTAATTATTGATTTCCTTATTCTTTTTTTTTTTGTGGTCTTATATCTTGTTCTACCGTTTGTATTTTGGAAAGTAAAACTAATCCATTTAGTTCATCCATTGCTATAATGAACTATAGATTGGATTTTAACTGTTATAAATCTTTTATTACCCTCAAGTATTTGTTCTTTTATAGTGCTTAATGCACGAATCATGATCGTATAGACGATTGTAAATTGGTTTAGTTTGGATTTTTTCTCGGATATATAACCGAAGCTTGCAGAATATTGACGCTAAAACAGGAGATAGTTTCATTATTCAAATTACAACTAACTCTTTTTGGAAGAAATTAATATGAGGGATCTGAACATTAGCGATAAAAAAGGCTTAAACTCTTATAGAATTCTTTAGATCTAACTCTGATGTAACTCTATAGGAGCATCTCGGTTTGTTGCCAGAACAAAAAAGAAAGCCACCCAAAAGAAAAATTGATCTCGATGATCCTGTTGCTGATTCATTTTTCATCGGTACATGGGGAGCTATAGCAAAAAAAAATACAGAAATATTTGAAAAGGTATGGATTTCTTATTATGAGAATATTTTAAATTACATTTAACATGAATTTAGATTGTTTTTTTAGTGACATAAGTTTTGATTATAAAATGTGTTGGAGTCTCCATACATTTTTATCATGTTTATTATTTGTGCTACGTATTAATTTGGTCTAGGAGATGGTTGATTTTAAATTTTTGCAGGTTTTCAATGTTATTCCGACAGATAAAGTAAAAGATTTCGTGGAAGTACAAATGTATGTTGCAAAAGTGCCGCTAAGTGAAACTATGCCACAGATAGCCGAAGAATATCTTCGAGATTTGATTGGCACTCTTGTGGAATTTCCGTTAAATTTTCTTGTTAATGACAATCTTGCACCCGGTTTTGCATCCAAAGAAGGCATTGTGCCATCATCGGTTTTTACATGATTGACGCAGTTTTATTTTATTTCAGTTTCCAATTTACATAACATAGCCTTTTTTGATTGAAGCAAAGATAACAAAAGCTTTATTTTTACTTATGATCAGAGAAGCGCCTCTCTCATTTTCATATTTTATTCATAGTTTTTTTGCAAATTTTAGTTACTTTTATATTCTTAGGTTGTTATTTTCATTCATCTCCTGATTTAACAATTTCTAAATTTTCATTTTGTATTGGAACGTTGCAATGTAATTGCTTTAGGTTTCTTGTCAATTTTGAAACACTTCTTTTATATGTAATTTGAATTTTCAACCAATCTTTTTTTCTTTAAATGTTTTTTTCAGAAGAAAAAAACATTTTTTAATTTTTTGAAAAATTTTTTCAAAAAATTTTTTTTTCTAAAACCTTTGCTTTTTGTCAAGTTTATTTCATCAGAACATCATTGCTCTAATTGATGTTCATTTTCGGAGTTTTTGTTCATTTTGTGATAAGTTTACTTTCTATTTCAACTTATTTGACTAATTTTCTCTTTGTCTATTATCATCTGTAATTTCTTTTTAATAATTCACGTCAGATATTCAGCCGTAGGCAGCTTAGTTTTTATTGAATTTGTTAAAACTTTGTAAATTATATTTCGCTTCTTCTATGCATATTATATTTCGCTTCTTCTATGCATTTCTTTTTCATGATATTTATTTGCTTCTTTATTATTTGTATTAAATTTATTGCATAAAAATTATTTTTTATGTCAAAAATTCTTTTTTTGATGTGGTATCTACGGTGAAAGTGAAGCTAGAAAGAATTATCTGACAAATGTTTCCTTCGTTGTGGTGTGTAGAATTTGTTCTAACCACTAGAAATAGGTTGGGCCAGTATTTGATTTGAGCCAAGAAACTGGTTTATGTAATTGTTGCAGCACCGTGGTAAGAGCTATTTTGCCTACATGAAAATGTTAGATGTAGTTGTTAGAAATATTTAAAAATTGGCCGTATTCTTAATTTTTGCTAGTCATTTAATAAACATAGATCTTTCTTTGAATTACTTCTTTGATTTAACTTACCTGCGCAGATTTATGAAAATATTTGTTGTTTGATTAATAAAAGAAAATTATATGACATCAGATTGAGGGACGATCGATTGAAAATAAAAGCGGTGGTCATCAAGATGGCTTCAATTCCTGGTGGATCGGAAGGTTTGTAATTGCATTATATTCTCGATATCTCCAAATTGGGAAAGGAAGATGCTTATATATACATTATACAAGGTTTATAGAAGTAGGACTGGTAAATTCACACAAAAATCTTATTTAGCATCTTATTCTTCGCGGACTTTTTTATTACTTCCATTTGTTCTTCCACTTTCAGCCTACACATGGTCATCAATAAAAAAATACAGAATCCAACAAGGAATAGTATGATATATTTCAAAGTCTTTAAATATTATTCCACGGAGATTTCCACAGACTATATTTCCACATTCCACGATTTCCACATGCCTTGAATAATTAGTAAAAAAAAGATCGACAATGAAGATTATTTCTGAATTCTGGCAATGGCTTGCAGTAAAATTGTCCTTTGTAGTTTTAAAAGATATTAGCTCAGTTGGGATTCTTAGATGTTACACTAAAGGAATTTTATCATAATCGCTTTAACTATTTTAGGTGATTTGCCGCCACCGCCGACAGAGTTACCGTCATTTTACATGCAACAAAAGCGAACCGCATTTGTTCCACCAGTACCACCACAACTTCACCCTCCATTAGAATCACTTGCAACAACCCTTCCTTATACCATGACAACTCCAGAAGTTAATCCAAACTCATTTCTTCATCCACCTCTTCCTCCATCTAATTTTCCTTCTATACCCTCTACTGTTACACTATCATCAATGCCATCTGCTGCATTTCCCGTTGTGGAACAATCATTTCCCGTTGTGGAACAATCTTCGGTAACAGTTCCATCAGAAGAAAGTTATGCTGCTATTGTTACTGCAGATATACCGATAACTGTTCACCAAACAGTATATTCAACACCATTACCATCATCAGTGATCGCATCATCTGCGCAAACGATGATTCCAATGCAGATACAAGAGCCAGAACAAACAATATCAGAAATAAATGATGAATCGAAAGGGATGAGTGTTTTGCATTGGTTTCAGCAAACTGTACAACACTCAGAATTCTTATCCAAAATGGCTAGCAAAGCTAAGGTTTGTTGATATTATTGAAAACAAAATGTATTGGCGAAATTAAATAAAAAATAAAGGTAGCACGTTGAAGATTTTATTAAAATCAAATCGATTGATTTTACTAATTTATGATTGTTGCAAAATTTATAATTTGATAACTATAAAAGGCTAAGTAATTTATTCTTTTTATTGTACATAATTGGAAACAATATATATTATTCTCAATGTTTGTTCTGAACTTTTTTGTCAACATTATCCAACTGGTATCTTTCTTTCCAACTTTCGTATTGTTAATTTGATAAAATACATTAATTTGAGATGGGGATGGATTCGGTATTAACAGTATTGGATCCCGGAATGCGAGAATTCCTCAATAATGGCGATGTGCTGATTGCTGCTATATTATGTTATGCTGGTAACCATATTGTTGATGCTGTTAGGCATGGTTTACGCCAAACATTTGGTGAAGTAATATTTAGCGAAATGCCTGCAGAGACAGAACATATTACTAATGTTCAGATTGTTGGATATAATTCAGCATGGAAAGTTAGTTAATATTTTTGATGTTTAATTCTGAGCTGTTCGATGCTTACCTAATTAAAGGAAATTTGTTGATAGTTAGCTAAAAGTGTGTGTGCTAAAATTTTAAAAAAACTTTTCAAGATTTGCATGGAGTTGTTTTGTCCTTAAGTTAATATCGTTGTTTAGAAAAAATTGCAAACTTATTTCTTACTTATGACAATGAACCTATGAAGTATTTACTCGTGTAACCTGTTAAGTATTAAGTTTTCTTGTCTTCTTTATTTTTGTACTTCGTTGTTATTTGCTTATTTGATTTTCATCCGCACACTCACCAATTTATGGTGAGTACCTGCATTACTATGATATCTCTGAAGTTCATATATCAGGAATTACATTTTGCAGAAAGCAAAGGAACGTTTATCTAAGCTTCGAAGTAATAATACTGTTAGTCCCGAGACAGCTTTGTTCATTATACAGCCATTTTTATATCAAGTCGATGATTGTTGGTTTGACACTGCTCTAATGCTTGCTCAAGTGGGTTACCTTTTAAGCTTCGACTAGATAAAATGCTGTTAATGAATTTGTGTATTTCTCTATCTCAAGTTGTTTCATTTGTGATTTGGAAACGAATTTTTCATAAAGTTTTGTTGATAAGTAGTCAGCAGTATTCGGATTTTGCTAACTTTCTATTTCAGTGCTATAAAGCAAACTTTTCTACAGTAAATGTTTTATTACAGAAAGGAGATGTTGAAGTTAGTGTATTTATACAAGCAACGCAGGTTGATGCTGATGTAATTGCTACACTTCAGGTACTTTAGGAATTTTTTTTAGAATATTTGAATTGTTAAATGTATTAATTTTTCTCTCTTCTTTTAT
This sequence comes from Mansonella ozzardi, assembly GCA_029876185.1. Classification (NCBI taxonomy): domain Eukaryota; kingdom Metazoa; phylum Nematoda; class Chromadorea; order Rhabditida; family Onchocercidae; genus Mansonella; species Mansonella ozzardi. Next base: position 24,350 of record JARVGP010000440.1, on the reverse strand, counting down.
TTACTTCCGATAGAATTTAATATTTTGTTTTGTACATGAAATCTCCTTTCATTGTAATGATGGATGGAGCTAACTAGTTTCTTCTATCTCATATTTTTGTTGCTATGAAACACTTTATAATGTGAAATCCTCAAAAACAGCTAGGTTGTTCTTTGCGCCTGTGATATTAAGATTAGAGCTTTTTTTTTGTATTTAGAAGAAAAGCCGTGTTTAGGAATCTGCAGGCTTTTTGAAAAAGTTCTTCGTCCTTTAGAGAAGTGAAAGACAATAGATAATGGAAAGAATTTGTAGAGCCGAAATTAAAGCATAATCGCTTTTATTTGTTTAAACGCTTCCTTATAGTTTTAGAAAAAATTTACTTTTTTTTTTTAGAAACATACACCAAAGGAATACGCAAATGATGCATTTGCTACCACCGTTGGATATGCATATGCGGAAACGTATGGTGGTGATCCAGAGGACTGGCAAAAATCTCTTCTTTCATTTTCTTCTGCCGAACTCTACCGATCAGCATCCATCGCGCTTGCTGCAAATTTAAAACGAAATTTATCGATGAAGTTTACCGCCAGATCCTGAAATACTTTAGGCTTTTTTGGAGTTATGATTTAACTTTTGCTAACATAAGCAAAAAATAAAAGCTGTATTTTATATAATTCTTCCAGTGCTTTGATCGTTTGTTTTGCTTTGATTTGTATTTTATTAATTATAAGATTATTGACAGTTTCTTGCTTAATTCTTAAATTGTGGTCCAAAACTTGATAAAATTTCTGCAACCAAAAGTTTTGATTCGAAATCCATATCTAAAATACTGAATTTTTACAATAATTGATCCACTAAAATACAAAATCTTCAAATTCTGCAAACATCTTCGTTTGACTGCTACAATTAATAATGTTCATGAAGAAGGTGAGTTTTGCACATTAGTGAAATATCGCTATTCTTGCCAAATAAAAAATTCAGAGTGAAAAGAAATTATTTCGCAAATGTTTGCTTAGGAACATAATGTATAAAGCAGAAAATTTCAGTGGGATTTCGAAATTTCAATAAAAATTTCAATGGCACGAATGGAATTTCAACCAATATTTACTCCATTCGATTGGATGGCGTATTGAAAACTGAAGCATTTCATGAATAAATAAAGTGGAGTAAATCTAATGCTTAATCTGTTTAGTTTAGCTTATTTAATCTGATTCGGGGCACAAATGCATTAGATATGTAATTCAATAGCAAGGAAAAATATTGAAAGTAAATTTCAGGTAAGAAAGAAAGCGATTACCTCAATTCCATTTATTCATGAAAAGTTTTCAATTCCTTTTTTAGATAAACCGATAAAATTACGGAAATATATGATTGAAATCATATCTGTATTAATTATATAGTTTTCAGTTTCTCTTATCGTAATATAGTTCTCAGTTTTTATCCGCACTAATATAGTTCTCAGTTTTTTTTTTTTTTTTCTTGATGTGCAAATTGAAAAGATACTTCGATAAACAAATACTTCGCATTAGCATCCGGTCCTGTCCTTGTCAGGTATGTATTCTGGGTTCCTGGATTTTTTTGTGGGGAAAAAAATGTCTATTTTTTCCTTTGTTTTTTCCTAAATGTGGATGTTTAATGCAGCATAATTATTATTCCATTTAGATGAACAAAAAAAATGAAAAATTTTTGTATTGTGCAGTTAACATTCTCATTCGATCATATTTAAAACTCACTTTCACTCTCATCTTTTCCAGTTTCGTTCTCCGTGTCTATTAAAATACTATTATATTTTTTGACTCTTTCCGAACTTTTATAGTACCAATGAACTATCAAAATTATTCCATAAATTGATGATTGATGAATCAAATTGATTAAAAATTGGAATGATTAAATTAAATGAAACTATTTGGTAGTATTTAAATCAACAATTATATTTGAACATTTATGTAATCTTTGAAGAGTACATTTCAGTTTCAGTTATATTCATGGAATTTGGTGAAACACTTAATTATTTTAAACTTAAATGAAATTTATTTAGTAAATCGTTTTGAGAATTGTTATAATTTTCACCTTTACCTGCAATATACTACTTCTGCTTCTTCTTGGATGGACTGAGCAATTCTTAATTGCGTACAGTTTATTTTATCATTGCTATAATCAATTTTATATCGGAATCTCGTAGGTACCAATCTTACATCTAGCATCCAACTATCATTAAATTCTTCAACCGTCTTCCTCACTATCTCATATCGCTTTTCTTTTGCAGTATTTCGCTACCATAATCCATCCAGAATTCTACCAATCTGTTAATAATTTTAAATTTCATTCTAATTCCCATAGGTACCAATCTTACATTCTAAACTTTTCAATGATTGTTAAATTGTCAACATTATTTTTCTATCTATTATCTTCTCATACCCTTCTACCCTTTCAATAAGTCACTTTTAAGCATGAGTGCTCGGAATCGGCGAGATCTGGAAAACAGAGAATTGGAATCATTAGCCCAATGTTTACCACTTGCTGCCGCTATAACATTTCAGCTTGATAAGGTAAATTGTTGAATGGCCATTCATAATATGACATAAAACATGGTGATAAAATTTTTTTTTTTTTGTATACGATACAAAATTTTGCAAAATCTCAGTTCGACAAATATTGGAATAAATTTCAGTTGAGAAGAAAAATTTGTGAGGAAGAAATTTTTTGCACTTGAGAAGATCAAAAACTTGAAGCGAAATAAAATTAAATAAATGTAAAAGAAAATTTGTAGAAAAAAAATACTTGAATCGTTTTGAAAAGATTTTTGAATTTTACAATTTTTGAAAGGCATCAATTGTTCGTCTAACATCTGCATATTTGGCACTACGAAATGTATTTCCACCACGCAGTACTAATGAACAGATTGGAACAATGGCAATTGGCTCATTTTTACTTCAAACTTTGGATGGTTTTGTTCTCATTCTTGATGCTGCTGGTAAAATGATGTATGTCTCAGAGACTGCTTCGGTTCATTTGGGACTTTCACAGGTAAACATATATGCATATTAAATATTGGAAAAAGAGAATGATAGTAATCTTCCAACTGGAAAAATTATTTCCACTAATATTATCATTAGTGCATGGAGCCAAATCGAGACTTTTAGGCTTATAGTAGAATAACAAAGCATACACTTCGGCTTATTTGTGCTATGGAAGATATATATGAAAAACAATTTAATTCTTACATTTCTAAAATCCATGGCAGTTATTTGGATTACTACCAACTAAAAATTTTCAGTTTCAGCTAATTTTAAATCAAAAAAGAAAACGGGCTTATACCTTTTTTGCAAGCTTGAAATTTTCGAAAAAGTCCAAAATTTCATGATTTACTTTTTTCATTTATTTTTTGACAGGTGGAATTAATCGGTTCATCAATATTCGACTTTCTTCATCGTGATGATGAACCGGAATTACGGTATATCCTTTCCAATACCGACTTCAACTGTACTACTCAATTTGCAACCAGTAATAATAGGAACAATCAGTACTACAATGATGAAATCGAGCGCATGTTTTTCATCCGATTAAAATGTGTACTACCGAAACGAAATGCAGGAATTATTCATAACGGATATAAGGTTTTGTTATTTGGAAAATTTATGCTTGACTAAATTGCAATTCTGACATTGTTGTACGGAATAAAAAAGAAAGAGAAATTAACCTTAATTAGTATCAAAATAATTAATTGAGATCTTTTTATGTCTTTTACAGACGATCAGTTGTTGGGGTTATTCGAAAATTTGTCATAATGGTGAAAAGATTACAAATATGGGCTTATTAGCTGTTGGATATATGCTTACACGAAGTGGCATAACTGAATTGAAACTTTCCTCATCAACGTTTATGTTTCGTGCTCGTCTTGATTTAAATATTATTTTTGTAGATTCAAGGTTATTATGCTATCATACCTTTTTATATTACAACAATCTTTCTGGATTGACAAATATTTCAATTCATTTTTTGTATTTTTTGCTTAATGCTTAATTCCGTTTTTCTCTCTTTCAAAGACTTTATGCTTTATTCGTTTTTTTTTTCTTTTCAAGAGTAACAGGACTTACTGGTTTTGGTGCTTCTTCTCTTCTCGACATTTCCTTATATCAATTGGTACTTTTGGAAGATGCACATACCATCGAGAAAGCTCACAAAATCCGTAGGCATCTCAAATTCGAATTTATCATCTTTCTAGGATTTATATAAATTGAAATCATTTGAATAACTCCACTGATATAACTCTTTTTTTCCTTTTTTAAAATAACTCTTATCTATTATAGAATTATGGTCAAATAATAAGCAATATTTCAACTTTTGAAAAATTCACTTATAAAATTGCTCGATTTGAATTATTTGCAAGGATTTATAGTTAAGCTAAAAAAAAAAGCTCATTCCGTATTATTTAATGCAATTTAATATTTTTTGACAAAAATAAAAAAAAGTGCGTGTTACTACAATTTTCCGAAGTATTCCAGTATTACACAAGAATCAATCGACAACGGGATACTATCGACTATTACATCGTATACGTGGATATGTTTGGGCGCAAAGTCAATTTTGCATAGTACCTATGTTACGCGCAACCGTCACACATTGCATTGTAGCTGTAACCGAAATTTTTAGGTAATTCATTTATCTCAGTATATTTGTAGTAAGAGGAAATTTGATGAAAGCAAAGGGTTCATTTTGTCAATTTTCTTATATAGATAGAAATGTCACATCTCTCATTGCTCATTTAACAATAATCAAATAAGGTAGTACTGATACATTTGAAGAATAGCTAGACTTTGCATATAAATTAAGATTGGCTTAGCTATTGATATAATTGCTTTTTGGAATATTAATTGTAGCAAAAGAGAAGGTGATATGACATTGGCGATAATACAACTTGATGCTGAAGAAGATGTTCCCGAGAGTACACTTGGACAATACTCAAACCTTTTCTATAAAGGCGCACCAATTTCTTCCGCCCCGCTTTATTTGGATTACAATGTAAATGCGTAAACAAACAGGCAAAGATAAAATAAATTAAATAGATGCCTACAATCACTGTGGTACAATCTTTACAATCTTCGATAGAAAAACAATCAAACTAACCGAAATGATCAAAAAGTAATTGATTTGAACCATCGATCAATTTGAAACTATTAGTCAAGCTTGCTAAATCAATCTAAACTATCAGATTTCTAAAAATCTAAAAAATAAAACAACAGACAAAAATAACTAGAGAGAATTTTGTGAAGTCAATTTATACCACAGCGAAATGTAAAGGAAACAATGAATATAAAAATTAGTGTAGCAGAGCAAAATATACAAAAAACAGTGTCGAGGTCAATTATGGTATAGCAGAATACAAGATATACAGTATGGAGGTCGGTTATAATGCTGTGAAATGTATAACTATGGAGAAAACATGGAAGACAATGACATCACAGCGAAGTATGTAGATAGTGCAGACGTAAAATATGACTGACCCTCTCAAAATGGAGAATACTAAGCTGAAATGAATGAAATTCCATAGTTATGCATCTTTAGTGCTAGAATTCTTAGAACTTCTATAGTAATTCCACAAAATCGAAGGAAAAAATCATAAAATACAAAACCACAACGAATAATGAAGCCTAGAATGGAAAATAGCATAATTAAGATCAAATTGCTCCAAATCTGAGCAACTAAAATCCGCACTTTTAAATTTGAAAATGAATCTAAAAATTTTGCGGTCTGCTAATTATTAAGGTATGTTATTAAGATAAAAAGTACATTTCCCGAAGATAAGTTATGATATAACACACTACATTTCTCTTTCTTATGTTTCATTTAAAAGATTTCATAAAACACATAATTACATTCAACCAAAAACGAAATCCTGGCTGTTAAATTCAAGTAAGTTCGACCGTTACTTTCTCTCAAAATCATTCACAGTATCTCCACTATCAATTACTTCGTAATCAGATGCTGAAATAGATCCGGAGCTCGTTAACTCCTCCAACTCTCGATTATCCTAAAATTTAGAAGGTGTAAACCCTCGTGATTCGTGAACATCCTGAAATTTAAGACTTTTGAACCTCACAATTCGTGTACCTGATATATAACTTGCGCATTAAATATTCTGAAATCAAGCAAATCGCTCTCCAGGGCGAAAACTTTCTTGCTATGAGATTTAAAATAAAAAAAAAAAAAGCCACGTACATCGATATTTTGTTCCTTATTCCTTACTGCATAATATGAAAGCGAATCTAATTCCTGCAATATGTTTGCATTTATTTCAAATACGCTCCTGTATCGCTTGCAAATATTTAACTACAACGCAAAGTAGAGTACAGTAGCTAGATATAGCAATCCGTATGGAATTACAAAAGCAAACCTTGCTGCTTCTTTTAAAATGTATCAAATTTTGATTAGCAATATCAGTATTTAGCGTCATTAGGAGAATTTTTAATCAAAAATGATATTTGCACCGCTGATTGTCTGATTTCTTTTTTCGAAAGGACTTGGATATATTTATAACTGTTCCAAAAAAGCGGCAGCATACAAAACATCATACATTATGAAGGTCGGGCTGTTCGATAGCGAAGTTTTCATCAATGAATGGATTCACAAAGATTTCAAACACCAAGCTTGGTCCCTCAGGAATCGAATTTCTACCATTCTCAGTTATTTTATGGAGCCGCCAAGTTGCAGAGAAATGTCCCGTTGAAGCCGAGCACTTTATCCATACGGTAAAATCAACAATTTGACCTTTTTCTGGTAAATTCGTTACAACCATCTTTGAACGGTATATTTCTAGCGTATCAGGTATCGCTTCATTAATTATCTAAATTTAAAGTTAACACAAAAAATGTGCATTAAATAATTGCAATAAATCTGAAAATACTATCTGATTAATACTATCTGAATTAAATAAAAATCAAGCAGAATGAGGACTGAACACTGATTATAACTCTTTTTTTTTTACTTTGAAATTCAGCAACAATTTCAGTAGTCATTAATGAGAAATGGTCATAAATGTCCAGAAATAAGCAAACAAGATTCTGATAAGAAGCTACAACTTACAATAAAACTAGGGAATAACATCAAAATTTCAAATAGTTTTTGGTTCTCACTATCAGTCACTTAAAAGACGGAAAAAATCAAAAGTAAAGTGAAAATCAAATTCGAACAGTTTTATTTGAAAAGAAATTGCTAATTAATGCAGAATAAAAAGAAAAAAAATTTGTAAAAAAACTAAAAATCAAAAATATTTTTTGATAATTGCCATTTACATCCTCTGAAAACATTAAAAAACTGAAGGAAAATAAATATAATATTGAGATATTATTGCAAATGCAATTCACATGCTATCGTCCTGAGAAAGAGAACATGTTTACAAACTTCAGTACCACTACGCTGTCCTCACAATAAGAAACTATACGCCCATAATCAATACTACAGTACTGTTTGCAAACTAAGAGAACCAGAAAATTACCGAAACATTTTCCCACTTTCTGCAAGCGAATCGGCGAAGAACCCATCGCTTAGAGAAAATTCCTTCTCCTTCACGTACAGTTTTCACCAGATCAGATGAGCTCTTAAACAATTTTTAAGAAATTTATCAATTTTATAAAAACATATGTTACGTCATTAACTCCTTTAATGACAAATAAACGTTAGCTAGCAATCAATTAAAGCTTGCTACATTTATAATAGACATGAAATGAGACCGAAATCTTTTCGGCAGCCATTTCTGAATCTATTTCTACTTCTTATCACTTTTCATACGCCATTTTGTTACAAAATCATGAAATTTGAACTTACAGGATTTTCCCACTTTGTTAATGGCATTGTCTTTTTCTCATAAATAGCCTTCACATCCCAAACTGGACTTTCATCAACCAACTGGAAGGTAGCAATATCGTTCTCATAAGCTACGACCTTCGACGAACACTGACTTTCCAGTGATGTCAAACCAGAAAACGATGAACCAGAAGCAATATCAGATATATTCGCTAGAAATGATGAATTTCAATACATATAAAGAATTTTAACTTGCAAGTTTTGTAATTTGCATTATGCCAGAATGAGTGAAAGATTATTCGTCTGTGCAGGGATTGGAATCCAATGTAGTGCGTAAGACTTGTCTTGGTTACGTATTCCTGTGTGAAATAATGTTAAACATTAATCTCGCAGAGAAAACATATAAGCCATACTTAACATAATGGACGCTTCAACTAGTTATTTCAGTTGCAAATAAAGGGGAAATGAATTACAATCATACTTTGAGTAGATTTCTGTTCACTGTAGCATTCTGTATATGCTTTGTGCTCTTCAAGTTCAATCACGAATTCCGTCAGTTTATTGATTACTGGATGTTCGACAATTTGTTTATTCACTTCCTGCTTAACCTCTTTCACAATCTATAACAATCACAAAATAATTTCGACAGAAGCAACAAGATTATTATTACATTCTAAATAAAGGCGCAAATGCACGCTGGAAAATGTAGCATGAGTTATTCTACCGTTCTATTCATTAAAACGACTAGTGTTTGCCTAAAGTTGCAGTTTATTGAACAACCTCTGAAGGAATACGCCGTTTCATGATACGAAGTGTCCAAACTGATAACGTCCTCGTAATCATCATATTTGCAAAAGCATGCTCAATAAAACGTTATTCATTATTAATGTAAAAAATTATTGAGAAATAAAAAAATATTACTCTATCTGATAAGATAATCTTCAGATCGTTCATTGTATAGGTATCAGATAAAAAATTAGCCCGTGCCTGTAAAATTTACTGTTACGGTCATATTAAGTTTTAAACATAAAGAAATTAAGTTAAGTTAAAAATAACAAACTTTGATCTTTCAAAATAAAGTCGAGATATAAGGAAATGAATAACGTAGCGCAAAAGAACTAATAAATACAGAGACTTTAGTGTCTTGTATCTTTGAACGTTCACAATTATAGATGCCATCTATATGAACCACGAATAATTTGTGTGGTGTTTGCATTACATCATCGAAGGCAGACTGAAATCAATGAAAATCACAATTTTCAAAAACATATTATTCTTGAACTTGAAAAGTCACTAAAATCATAAATCTAATAGTTAGTTGCTCATTGATCAGAATGATTACTGTTAGCTAAAATTGATTGCCAATTTACAAAGGATTCAAAGAAATTGCAAAAGAATAGATTTTCTATCAATCAACTAAAGCCATGCAATAGGAATCAGTAAGCTGATTTTAAAAAAATGGTTAGAACTTAAATAAAGGACATTTTCCTGAAGTTCCATACTAATCTGATGATACAATAGAATCAACGGCATAAAGCGTATTAGAAAGTACCTCAAAAGCTTCTCGTGTTTCTAAAAGAATCATATCTCCTTCAGAATCGCGATATTTCGGTGGACTGTCCATTGTGAAATTATAGCTTATGAATTCCATTATCGCGCTGACCACACATTCTCGACTGTATCGTTTAAAAGGCACCAAAATTGGTTCAGGTGGTTGCGTGGTGCTCAGCTTGCTTCGGTATTTCTCTATAATCAAATGCATACTGTCTCCGTCCAGTGAGTTCCTGAAAATCAGTCAACACTTCTGAAAGATTTCCAATGTTGCAGAGCTTAGTTTTTCGGGAATCGACAAAGAGCGACAGATTACGCAATATATACAGACAATATATATATATATTAAAACTATAATATATCACGTGTTTTCATTAATGAAATTTTTTTTTTCACACGCAGATTCAAAAATTCGCGGAATTAATTGCAGGAACTGCAAAACAAAAATCCAAATGCAAAGTAAAAATCGAAATAAAAATCTAAATTACAAATTCTGAGCCATCTATTTAACTATTGATTTATTAATAAGCAGAGCAATGTGAAAAAAAATAATTAGCTGTTGCAGAAAGAAAAATTACCACAATCAAAACATACATATTTAGACAACAAACAATGTCTGCACTCACGTTTCATACAAGTAATAAAACTTCCAATAGTAAAAGACAGCATGCTGATATCTCAATTATTTGAAAAAATATTATTTCATGAGGATTGAAAAATAATCAGAAGATCGAAATTATCTATTATATACGGTAATTAATGTATAGAACGGAATGGTTTTATTGATATATCATCCGCCTCTTCTTCCCCAGTCAAAAAAATGAAATGGAAAACTGTATTACATAGACAGGTATATATTTTTTTAAAATACAGCATCCATTCTAATTCTGATATTACTGCTACTGCCAATACTAAGGTCACATGAACAATAGGTTCTATAATATGAAAAATGGTATGTTCATACTTCACGAATTACTTCTTTTCACATAAATAGCTTTTTCTAGGTTATCTTATTAAATTACTTAGAAAACGGCTCTACTATCATTAACAATAGCACTGAAAAATATAAGGCATTTTTTTATGCAAGAACCGAAATTTCATTAGATAATGAAATTAATCCAATTCAAAATATTAAAAAAATTGAGAAATTTGAAACAGTCCATTTTTGAAAATAGATAAAGACGTATCGACAGAATTCTATAAAACATATACAAGCACAAATCTCTCATATCTACTCATATTTATTTCGCCAATCCGGTATTAAAATTTTAATTTATATCAATGCACTACTGAACAAATGGATAATCTGTACGCATCACGTGTTTTCAATTATGAGGATAATACGGGAGTTAAACCTCCAATAGACACAAATAAAATACAAGATTTCAAATTTATTCCCATAATACAGTATTTCAAATTTATTTCAATTCTGAATATGTCCAAAAAATTTGTATAAGAGATTTCCTGAGTTAATCAGAGATCATATGAATTATTTAACTTGTATTTTTGTCTAATGAATTATTTGATCTTTCAACATAATTTTCTTTACATTTTATAGTAATGTATTGTTAGCAACCTGTTCTAACAAAAGATTGACATCCTTAACAAGGATATTGCTATCAAAACTCAAATGACCTGAAAACACAAAAAATCATAAAAGAAATAAAGCAAACGACGAAAGAAATGTACTAATTTCAAACAGCAGAAAAAAAAACATCATCCTGGTAATAAATTAATCGTAAGTAAATAACCGAGATGAGATATCAGTACATAACCAATCGATTGCTTCAAGAAGATTTTCGCCAGTAAATGCACTACATCCATATATATTCCAGTGATGTGACTTTAGGTTGCGCAAACCCAACAGCTGCAACTTTAAGTGGATTGAACTAAAGGGATATAGCTTCAAATCATACAAAACCAAAGCTATAAACTAAATTACAAAATAAGGAAATGACGGCAAGGCTGCAATAATATAGAGATTTTTTTGTGAATATTATATGTTGATAACAAAATCTCGCTCCCAAAAATACATAAATAAGTTCCTCTGACCTCTTCAATTTCTTCTGAGCTTGCGCTCGATGATAAATCTTGTTTGTTGGCAAGAACTAATAGCGATGCTCCGGCTAATCTTTCTTCCACCTTAAAATTGTTAAAATTTAAAAAACAAATTTTCCAAAAAGTATGTTTTGACCTACATGATATGTACAATCAATGTGGAAGTAAATTTAAATTGTGTTCCAAATATTAAAGCTGGGAGTACATTATACGAAGAAATTCATGAAAGACAAAAGTCTTCTGTTATTTAAAAAATAGTGAAAGCATATGTGAGAATCATATAATATTTTAAAGCAAAATACTGCATGAAATCGCACCAGTAATGAACCAAGTTCACGCTTACAGTCATCCATTCTGTCAATATCAGCTGAATCAACAACCCATATTACGCCGTCCGTTTGTTCATAATAATTCCGCCAGTATGACCGCAAACTTTTTTGTCCACCAACATCCCACATATTCAACTTCATATCTTTATATCCAAATGTTTTGATATTGAAACCTGCAATACAAATATTGAAGGTTGTTTTTAAAATGATCGATTCGACATAAATTAATTATATTCAGAAGATACTAAATATACCGAAAGTTGGTGCAATTTCACTGATTTCTTCACCGTTCAGTTTCTTCAGTACAGTCGTTTTTCCACCGTTATCTAGACCGAGAACCAATATTCGTAGTTCTTTCTCTTTTAAACGCTGTTTCTTCAAAATTGTAAGCAAACCCATTTCAGATAGTCAAATTTCAGTGTTGCATTGGCATCCTGAAAAGCTAAAGCACAAATTTATTCTTGTCCAAAAAAGACAAAAACATGCAAACTGGGCATTTATCCATGTTCTTTTCTTCTTTTTGGAATTTGAAAGAAGTAACAAAATTCCAAAAAAATTTTCTTCTATATAAATATAATTCCTCCAGTAAATATTATATAGAAACAACTCATTAATATCGTACAAAAGAACCATTGTATACTTTATTCAAATCACAATCACCACTGGTTAATACAACAAAAAGAAAATCATGGAATTCCAAATTCCATTCAATTTAAACATCACAACTGCTGGAACGATCGTTAATTGTTTGGTCTGAAATAAATAGGAACTGCTCAAAAAACTTGATTTTATCGAAAATATCATTTGCTGAAAACGATTTTACTTTCGTATTGATTAGATTAACAAAAACATCGTAATGTAAGAAATTCTTCATGGTAGCAAATAATGCGAATAAAGTACTTTCTGATGCTAGTCGCCAGTTCAACCGCGGCCCATAAAATTACAAATTTATTCTGAACGGATAATGTTTTATGGACAATTCAATCAAACAAACCTTGTCCATTCAACTTTCAATACAAGATGGTCTAACTTATATCCGTTTAGTTTCTGTATTGCGGCTTCTGTTTGACTGCGATGTTCAAATGTGACAAAAGCGAATCCTTTAGGTTTATTCGTGTGCTTATCTTTCGCGATAAAGACTCGGTTTACGGTACCCATAGTACCAAATAAAGCACGGAGCTCCTAAAATTATCGTTTATTCCTTTTTGAAATCCATTACTTTTATTCAGCTTCTGGCCTCATGTTAACATCAGAGTAAAAGCAATAATTTCGAACTTTCAAATTATATATTATTATATAAATTTTTATTGTATGCTTCTCATCTTTTAATATATGTTAAAACTACAATATGCAGTTTTTTTTCTTTTTCTTCAAATAGTGGCATGACATAAACTAAGCGTGGAGTAAGACAAAGTTTGACAAAGAAAACGTGGTTCAAACTTTCAATGTGATTTAAACTTTGTGGCCCAAACTTCCAAAAAGTAAACCAACCACTTCATCACATTCTTCCGGTAAATTTGTAACTCTGCATGTATTTTCTTCAGACCTTCTTTCTGCACCACCTGTAATTGCCGGACGATCTCCTCGCATCCCCGGTGCAACATACTTGCCTGATCCGGGCACTGCCGGTCCAAGTTTCGTATCTTTCTCTTTACTCTCCAGATCTTCCTCATCATCTTTTGCATACATGGACTTGTATGGACAGCTTACAGACCAATGTTCATCCGACTAGAACCGGTTTCAGAATATGAATTAATTTGTATGCACCTCAATTAATCAGATCATATCTCAGTAAAGTTAGACCCGCCTTTGCTTTCTCAATGAAATTTGCCCAAGTTGCATTCAATCCATCCGATACTTTAAGTTTACAAGTATAGCATAAAGTTTTTCTTAAAATCAAAAACAAAATTGTAAGATTCTAGTCCTTCAAGAAATGGTGACGACCAAAAATTTTTATTTCCTATCTCAAAACCGAAAAACTAACTTTGCAGTAGCGACAATGGGTGAATGACCCTCCAGCTGTCGTTGTAACCTTAGTTCCTTCATCTCCCATATCGAGTTGTTGCTAAATTATACTTATTATATTTCCAGTGATTCGAAAAATACAACAGAAAAAAGAAATATCAAAGACAAACTGATACTTCGTGACCGAAAAAACTGAAGCAATGTTTTACACAAATATTTTGATTTGAGTAAGAAAAATGCTACATAACATTGTTTTCAGTTTGTCATTGTGCAGTAAATCTGTAATGTTCTTTGTTCCGAAGCAATAAAAGTATTTTCTCCAACATTTGAGATGTAATCATATTGTAAATATTGGAAGCTTCCTTTTATTAACTATCTTCAAACTACTATGTCCAAGTTGACAGATAAAACGCCTATTGTGATCTAGAGTTCTGTTCTACTCAGTTTGAAGCCTGCTTGATTTCCGTCATTTATTGCTTCCATCTATAAATCGTTATGTCGTCCTCATACTCCTTTCTTATACCTTATTCGTTATCATAATTTTATATTGCGCATTCTGTCATAAAAAATTGCACAGCAAAAACCTCCCTATTAATCTGTTCATACTAAACTGTTTCCATACTACATACACAAAGAAACATAAGTTTGCTTTGCCTTATTTAAATTATCTCAGCATAAAAAGCCTTTCGTAACACTTACTTCGCCAGCACGATTTCTAATGAATTGCATAAGAACTTCTTCAGCGACATAAGTTGTTGATACATGTGGTCCAGGACCATCATTCTTACATTGTCCGAATTTCTTCCATTTCTTCCGCTCTGCTATTGGTCTTGACACTTTTTTCGTTACAACTTTAAAAGTTGTCACAACCTGTCATATGCACATAAATAACACAAAACTAAAACTGTTTGAGTCTGATGCAATTATGCTTCAGTTTACTTTTACACGACCTATATAAATTTGAAATTCCTCGTTTTTATTTGAATTAACTTTACTTTAAAAGTTTCCTTTCATGATGGTAATCGTCCCATTTATTAATAAGAGCCCTACTCGTTACTATCTCTAGAAAAAAACCACTAATTAAATCAACATCTGCATTAAACTTTTACCACCTTGTATTTGCCAGTTTCATCAGAAATAGTATCGGTAACAATTTTAATGCCATCTTTTGTTGATTCGTTAGCTCCACTCAGAGCTGAAAAGCCAATCAAAATAAAACAATAGCGAAAGAAGTTAACATAAGAAAAGCGATTCTGAAGTATTTTCTTTAAATCACGCGAAGTTCATCCTCTCAGTAGTCTCAAGTTTCAGGATCACACAACTGAATTTGTTAGTATCAAACATTTGTTTGATACTAACAAACCATTAAACATTTATTTTAATTTCAAGCAACGCTTAAATTCTGATCCCTACGCAATTCTCAATAACATTTCATAAATAAAACTAAAGTTGACTATAAGTTGTCTAAAAACAAAAATTGCAAAAGGATATCGGCAACTTACTTTCCTGCTCAACTGCTTCAGCCCAACTACCAATAGCAGAAATAGAACTTCTACAATAAAAAAAAAAGCATCAATCATATGAATAGTAAAAAAATTAAACAATAAAATTAAAACTGTATATTTGTTATAGAACGAATGCTTCTTCATATTTAATTTCAAAATTTCCAGCTACTATTTCGATCACATATAAAGTTGATCAACTCTATTAACAAAAAGCATGTCAACGAGATCTTATTCACTACTACATTTAAACTTCTAAGATATATCGAAAAAATTACATCTCTCCATTTGACTGAACAAATCCACTCTGACTAAGTTATATGCAGCGTAGAAAAAATGATATAATGGTTAAAAAAATGTCATATGACTTACAAATTTGGAAGTGGAGGTGCAGTATTTGCTGCTGTTACAGCCATTTCTCTAAATAATTAACCTGAAATAATGATGAAGCAACTCAGTGGCATATCATAAATAAAAATTTGCAAATTTCAACGTAGTATTGCATTCTATGAAAATTTGTACACATTATACTTTAACAATCAGTCATATCTACAGCCTAACAAATCCCCATTTGACTACGTTATTTACACGTAGCGTAGAAATGATCGTCCGAATGACGAGCGTATTTTCAGTTTTATCAATGATTTTTCTACAAAATTTTACCATATGAAACAATCGTAATTGATATAACTAAACAATAATCGTTTGCATAGCATAATATTTAAATAAAATTAATTTGTTAAATGCATTTATATATGAATGACCTGGTCAATATTTTGTAGTTTACAATAAGTGCATTGTTCACGTAAACGTTGACGTGGACTAGAATTGGTCAAATTGTTGAATCCAACAATTAATTACGTCTATATCACTACCATTCATTAAATAACAGTCCTTGTTTAAAAGAAAACGCACCCCACTTAAAACAGTACATACAATCTGAAACCAAAAAATTACATCAGCATCAAACCATGCCATCAAAAATAAGTTGCACCAATTATGCAAAAAACCAGTCTCAATGAGTTGTTGACGTGGATCAGAATTGGTTGAATTGGTTAGTTCCAGCAATGAGGAATGACGAGAGGGACTGTATCGGATCAGGTGGAATTGATTGGAAATTTAATAAATTGCATTATTATTATGCCAATTATTTCATTGCAAAGAACAGGTAAGAATTAATGATACTAATATCTGAGCAACAATATTATTTGTCAATTGTTCAGCAGAGCAAAAGAGAGATTTTAATGGATAAGATGATAGGAACATAAAATTGCTTCACAATGTCAATTATTTGAAATTTGAATCTAGCAGGAAATAATCACTGAGATTGATAATTTTTAATAATTTTTATCAAATTTTAAAAAATTTTTGTTGGTATTTCAAAATAAATTGTTTTTGTTGGTATTTCAAATTTTTGTTGGTATTTCAAAATAAATTGATGAAAGTTAATGTAATAAAGTGTTTCCATTTTAATATGATTGACATTTAGAAATATTCCTACTGTATCATTTACTGATTATATTAGTAATCTCTGTTCATTCTATGATGGTTTTAATTCATAAAAACATTTTGATTGAGTAGTAATGAATAATGAATTAAATAATGAATAATTAATTGTGCTTAACAGTTAATAATTAATCTTATATAATTACATAATGTTTGATGGCAAAACATTAGAAAGATGTATTGGTTGTTTTATTTGCAGTAAGAATTCACAAAAGATTGAAAAATAACATTCTGTCAATTTGAAAAATTAATTTTGATCAAAACTTTTAACGTATTAGTCAAACTTTGAAATAATATTACAACGTTGAGAAAAAAATAAAGGAAGTATGAACTTTAAAAAAACCTGTATATCATCCCAACGGAACATATTTTTGTTGTCATGGTAATGTTAATCTGTTTCAGAATCATCATTCTGAAGCATTGAAGAGAAATCATTGAGTTGATGAAATATTGAAAAAAAAACTTGAAAGGAATGTCAATGATAAATCGAAAAAAACAATCCAGCAAGTTTACATTTTTTTAGAAATTTTTTTTTTTAGAAAAAGTTTACATTTTTTAGAAAAAAAGAAAATTTTTTAGAAAAAAATCGGCAAATTTAGAAATTTATATTTGTTGCATTAAGATGGGAAAAAAGTCTTTTAAAGAATAAACTATGATCTCGCTATGATGAAGAATAGCACAACTGACAAATCTGAGGTCACTCATTTAAATATGCCGCAATGCGCGGACAATATACCTGAGGTCATTTCATTTAAATATGCTGCAACGAGCAGACAATATAGCTGAGGTCATTTCATTGAAATATGCTGCAATGAGCAGACAATATAGC